>JABUQX010036122.1:5000-10000 GCA_015478945.1 Trachelipus rathkii | reverse complement strand
ACTTTGATGGGGCTTTTTTACTGCTCTAACGAACACGTAATCCCCTATTTTGAATTCTCTTTGCTTGGCCCTTTTATGTTGTTGCTCCAAAGTTTTTGTGGTTTCCGCTTCTAACTTCTCTCTTGCCAAATCTCTTATATAATCGATCCTCTCTACTATCGTATCTACTTCGTCTGAAATGAATCTCATTTTCCTCTGTCCTCATTCACAAAGGTTTATACATAAATCAGCATCTCCGTAAGGGAGCCTCTTTATGTACCCATGTAAACAGGAAGGGGAGAAGACCCTATAGATCGATTATACGCGGAATTGATAGCGATTTGGGCAAAGCTCAGGTATTTATCCCAATCTCGGTGGTTTGCATTCACGTAGTGCCGCAAGAAAGATTCAATATCAGCATTTATTCTTTCTACAACACCATTTTGGGAGGCTTTGTAAGGCAAAATCTCTATCTTCTTTATCCTCCACGCCTTACATAAGTCCTTAAACACCTGGCTCGTAAATTCCAAGGCATTGTCAGAGACAAGCAGTTGAGGAGCACTATGTCTACATATGACCCTCTCTTGCAGTGCTCTGGCACATTCCTCGCTCGTCCTAGTCTTGCAAGGCACTAATTCAACATACCGTGTTAGAACATCGCGAAATACTAAGATGTATTTGGCTCCTGATCCTGTACAAGAAGGCAATTTTCCAATACTGTCAACATGAACGCGTGAGAAAGGTGTGTACGGCAATGGCCATCGATTAATTTCTGCTACAGGGGGTCTAGGACCCTTAGTTCTGGCGCATGATACGCATTGACTACAGTATTCCTTAACTAACTTTTGAATACCAGGGAAATAGTATTTCTCTTCTACTCTCTTTTCAGTTCTTTGCTGACCACCGTGTCCGCTAGCTAGTGAAGCGTGGCACTGGTCAATCACACTGTAAATCATACTATCCGGAACATGTACAAGATAAGGTTTTGCTTCCACAGCGTAATGTAAGATGCCTTTTATTAAGATGTGTGGGTGTGTTCTGGGATTCTCTTCGGCCCATTTTACCAATTTTCCTACACGGGGACATTTCTGTTGTTCTTTGATGAAATTTTCCCGACTCAAAGCGAAATCTATTCGAGGGAACTTTTCTGTTCTTTCTACTTCCTTAACCAGGAACTACATTAGATGCCGATGCCTACTCAGAATAGTCGGGGGCAACATTATCTTTCTCTTTTTAATATACTATGGTGGGTGAGGACTGTTATCTAAGAGATTCCACCGAGCCAACCGGCCGGTCTGCTGCTTATTTCTAAAAATAAAGCAGAGAGGTTGGTTGTCAGTGATGATAGTTACCTTATAGCCGAAGATGGTGTTCTTGAACTTTTGCAAGCAGAACACCACGGCTAAACATTCCTTCTCGATCGTATCATAATTCAACTCACTTCCTCTGAGTGTACGGGACACGAAAGAGAGTGGTTTCTCTTTTCCCTCATCTGTCAGTTGGTACAACACTCCTCCGATTCCGTAATTACTGGCATCTGTGTTCACGAAGAATTCCTTGCTGTAATCAGGGAAAGTTAGTTGTGGCTGCACCACTAATTTCTCTTTCAAAGTGTCAAAAGCTTGTTGTTGTTTTTTCGTCCAGAGGAAAGGGACATCTTTCTTTATCAAATCATACAAAGGTTGTGCTACCGCGGCGAAGTCCTTTATGAGGAAGCGAAAATAAGAGAAGAAACCAAGCAAACTCTGTGTCTCCTTCACATTCGTAGGAGGGACGAAACTCTTCATTGTTTCTACCTTGGCCGGGTCTGGACTAATTCCATCTCTTCCTATCTTGAATCCTAGGTACAAAACAGCTGATTGTAAAAAACTACACTTGGATAATTTTATTCTAAGCTTATTTTCTCTAAAAGCAGTGAGCACTTTCTTCAAATTTTCAAAGTGTTCGGGCACGTTCCTTCCTAGCACCAATACGTCGTCTAGATAGACTTGTGCTACAGGCCCTAGCAGATGGTTTAAGGCCATGGTCATCGTGCGGGCATAAATGCTTGGAGCATTCTTATGGCCGAACATCAAGCGAGTGGGACACCAAAGGCCCTTCCTTGTCCTAAATGCCATCAACTTCTGCGTCTCCTCTTCTATCTCTAAGGCGTTGTATGCATCCAATAAATCTACGGATGTAAACACGGTATTACCCCCTAGGGATGTAAAAATCTCGTCGATTGAAGGCAGAGGAAACACGTCCTGAATGCTGTGGGAGTTGAGGTACCTGTAATCCAAACACACTCTTGGTTTTGTGCTGTTCTTTTTAGCCACCACCAGTAACGGAGACGAGTGGGGGCTGTAACAGGCTTTGATGTAACCCTTCTTCAGTGCGGAGTCGGTGAAATCATCGATGTCCTGCAAATACCGGTGCGGTAATCTGTACTGTTTTCGAAAGATGACCTTAGGGGCATCAGGTAACAGCTCAATCTTGAATTTCTGAAGCGGACAGACGGGGACAGCATCATCATCTAGTGCCAATACGTCATGGTAGTCCATGAGGAGCTCTAGTAATTCCTCCAGATACTCTGGCTTTCCGAGAAGACAGTTCTCCGCATCTTCTTTTGACATCTTCTCTTCAATGATTTCTTTGTACACTCGCCTTAACTCTGTCTTCGTAAGACCTTTGGAGCAGGTGGCTACATTAGCAGAAACTGTTCTCTGGTGTCCTTTTCCGTCTGTGCCTCTCTTGATTGGTTCGCTAATAATCGGATACCCTTCTCCTAGATTCACACCTTTATTCAGATAAAAGGATTTGTCACTCAAATTTATATAACTGAGGATAACTGTATTATCCCTCACTGGACTAATTGTATTTGCAACGTACAAGGGTCCTTTCGTGAAAGCTGGTGTCATTATGCACATTCGCTCCAGTTCGAAATCCTCTTGAGTTTCCGGTCGGAGTTTTAGATATCCGCATGATTGACTAGGCAAAACAGTCTTTTCGATTACCTTCAAATTTATCTTAAACTCTTCATCCATCATCAAATAACCATCTCCTCCATGGTCATTGCTCTTCGAAACTTCCAAATCTTCGGATTGGCCCAAATTCTCTTCCAAATTTGAGGGTGTGTGCTTGAATTTGGATCTGGCCCCTCTGGGATCAGCGCTGTGACGAGTTGAGGGGGGAGTAGCTAATTCCCACCCTGTCCTTCTCTTCACCTTGTCTGTCTCAATATGAGCTTTTCCGTTCAAGGCAATTTCCCTATCTCTTTTTCCACGTTTAGGCACTTGCTGCCTATGCGAATTCCGAACTGAAGAGGCTGTCTTTTCCCCCTGGGATACAGACAGATCGATCTTCCGATAGGAACGAGGTTCAACCGCGGCGTGTACGTTATTAACTGACCAGGCGGCCTCTCTATGCGAAAGATGCTTATCCGCGTTGCGTACGTTTTTAACTGGCAAGGCGGCCTTCCTAGGAAAAAGATGCTTATCCGCAGCACGTGCGGGTGGTTTAGCGAAAATTTGGTTCGAATCCTTGGTTTTCTCCCCTCTAGGCCCTCGGGCCTGGGGCAACTGCTCCTCCTTTTTCTTGATGTCTCTTATTCTTTTAAGATTCCCATCAGAAAATTCTCTAACCAAATAAATTCCTTGTGGATCGGCAAAGATCGGAATGTCTATCTCTCTACCTTCCTTGATAGACATTCGTGCAGAAAAGAAATTTAAAGTTATGGGAATGTTAGACAAAACGTTGCTACCTAGAAGAATATCCCAACTATTCTCTCCATCTATATCACTCACTTGGAATGTAGTGAGGTAATGTTTTTCATGCAGGCGAAGATATAACTGTATTTCTCCCTTCAATACCGTTGGCTTATTGTTCACCCCCTGTACTACTAAATCGGTCTTACGGAGGGGTACTTTAAAGTTTCCCTCTTTTTCCAATTGTTTGAGCCTTCGGGCTGTGACAATACTAACGCTAGATCCGGTGTCAACCAAAACTTTGGTCTTCGCCTCCCTACTACTCATAGATGGAGCAAGGTAAACATTCGTGTAAAAGTGTCGTCCCAGCCTAAAAGATTGCTGTACGACTTCTTTTCTTTTTCTCTTAACTTCCCATCTTTTCTCCCTATCTTTAAACTTTTTTCTCACACGTCTCCTCTCTTTGCCCGATTCTAAAAATTTTCATTCTCTATCCTATCCTGAGGATGAGAAGATTCTCCTTCATACCTCTCATCACCATACTCCACTTCTTCATTCACCTCAAAATCTCTTGGCTGGCTCTCCGCCATATATACTCTCGCGTTGGTCTTTACCTTCCCATCTGGGGGCTTGTACCCTTCCTTTTTCTTGGAAAAGGTCCTGGGTCCTCGCCTGTCTGGGTTGTAAGACTCTGGCTTTCTCGCTTTTACCCCTTTTTCCATATCGATCTTGCTATTATATGGAATGAACATCAGCGGGGTTTCTGGGGTAGGTCTCCAGGGCGGTGCTCCTCTACACTTAGGTTGCGACCCCCTTCGATGGTATGCCATGCATTCTCGGCAGTAGGGCAATTCCCAACGGCATGCTTGGGACGAGTGACCCACTGATTCACAAAAGAAGCACACATAGTGTTCTTTTAACTCCTGGGCTGACATCTTCCTTAAGGTGCCCTTATAACTCGGTGTGACATACCCCGTCTTCACTTCTTCTCTTTTCTTTTGAAAAGTATTGCTCGGTCTTACCTCATCTCTCCTCCTTTGAGGAGTGTAATTGGTTCTCACCTCCTCCCTTCCCCTCTCCTCATACCTTGGCTTATTAAATGGCTCTCTATTGTCCCTGTATGAATTATTAACTCCAACCCTCTGTCTCCCACCCGATTCCTCTTTGGCCATGAACACCCTAGTGGTGCGGACCTCACTTGGCCTTCTATTCTCATCTTTTAATAAAGCTCCATTGGAAATTTGAGATAACTTTTCTATCAATTCATTTAAGCTCATCTCAGTATCGAATCATTTGGCCTTCTATTCTCATCTTTTAATAAGGCTCCATTTGAAATTT
>JABUQX010036121.1:40000-62249 GCA_015478945.1 Trachelipus rathkii | reverse complement strand
AGAAAGAAATATGATTTAGAAGAAACTTCATATATATAATGATAGTTATTTTAATTTAATTTAGTATTATTAACTTCTATTTATAGCGTAAAATCACTTACAAAAGATAGTATACACAAAAATCATATACAATAAAATATAAAAATAAAAATTCACATATACGCATAGAAACTAAAAAAAAAAATATTTCTTTACAAAAAATCATACTCCGGCCCTCATTGATTATTTTTTCATTTGATTTTTTTCGTGGCAATCTTGTGATAAAAAAATATATACATTAATATATATAATATAGTTTATATATATATTATATATAATTATATATTACATATATATATATATATATATATATTATATTATATATAATATAGTATATATAGTAATATATACTTAATATTATATATATATATGATCAAAAGCAGTTAATATATATAATGAATATTCATAATAATAATAAGAATAATCAATGAACTTTATAATGGCACGTTAGATCTTATGTGTAGAGTGTACAAAGTAATTGCGAATGACCCATTTGGGCCTAAAGCGAAGAACTATATACATAGAGATGAAATTTAGCGTTGTACACTTGAAACACATATTTAAAGGTTAGAAAACAGATGAGTTTAAAATTCTAATTATCTAGGAGATTTAAATGGGAAAATTAAGATTGGATTGCAGAAAGAGGCTGTTCACGAGGCATATGCATATCAAGAAGCCTCTTCAAGCGTTGCAGCAGTTATGAAGAAGTAAGACCAGTTGAAGGTGGTAGTATCCGAATAAGTTGGCTAGAGATGGATATAAACGGAAGTAAGAAGGCATGCAAAGGGTTCTGAGAGGCTTCTTGATCATTATGCAACTGCTCGAGCAGGGTCGTGATCCCTCCTATAGACCTGTGGTTCCATTTTTAATTAATAGTCCATTAACATTCATAGATAAAAAGACATTCTAGCTTCAAATAACTATAGGCTGATGCATTCATCATTACAACTCTCGAACAAATCATATAAATTCATCTTAAAAGTTTGCACATATGCCAAAGGGTTGCGCAATTATTTTATTATATATATATTAGTAAGTTAAAATCTATATTATATATATATTTACAGATATTTTTTATATATTTCAGCAATATATATATATATATATATATATGTATTACTCTAACACGTAAGTAAAATTAAATGAAACTTTTATTATAATATAAATAACGATATTAGTAATATAGATAAGAATTATAGATATAATTGACAGTAATGATATAATAGATAGATATAGATAAGATAGATAAAATATAGGAGTAGATAGAGAGTAGTAGGAATAGTAATATGGTAGATTATAGTATTAGATGATATAGTTATATAATAAGAATAGAATAATAGTAATAGATAATAGATGTGATAGATTTGGATTAAGTAATATATAGTATCATATATAGATAAGTACGATACGATAAGATAGATATGGTATATAGAATCATAAGATAAATATATACGTATATAGAAAATGTTATTAGTGTATCAGTTTATAAATAATAGATAGATATAGATAGAGAGTATGAAGTAACGAGATGAGAGTAGTATGGATATAGTAGAGAGATAACGCCTTTACTTTTGTTATAGATAATTGTGGGTACACTTGAGATTATCCCCACCACCAGCAAATAAAGGGCTGTAATTACGCCCCTTATGAATTTCTTCAAATGGGAGAAAACTTCCTGTCCTGAGAGTAGTGTAGATGGGTACTAGATTGTAGTCACACGAGAGAGATCGCACGTAGAATATCGAGTGATGAAATTCACAAGAACGGAGACTAAGTAACTACAGAATAAAGCATGAGTATGTCTTCTTATGTCCATTCTCTGAAAAAGATCAGAAGTTAGAGCTTCTCTCCAGTGGTTCACAAGAATGTACGCACGATGGTTGAGAACTTGATCCTCTTTGTGTTTTTCTAATGTTCAGACATGAATGATTGGGAAACCGATAGGACCTGAGAAACTGGTTTAGATAGTGTCCGCGATGACCGAGGCATATAGTGTTGATAGAATGTATGTATGTTTTTCACTCAAAACTGCTAATAAGACCTTTCACACTCATCGTGTTACTAATTCGTAGCAATTTAAACTCTTTACCGCTTTGGCGAATTAATCCCGGCATACAGAAGTTTGTAATGTACATAAGTAATCGTTTGTAAAGTCCAATCGTCTATACCATTCACTATTGTGTAAAGGAAGGGATACTCAACAAGTCGGATGAGGAGAGAAAGACTTTATATTGTATATAAGAATCCTTTGGGGATGCTAACGATGATATGGAGCCTCTGTTAGTATTCTTTTATCCTTACCTTTTAATTCTTCTTTGATTTCCCATTTTAGAATAAAGTTAGTTTTCCGTATAGTTTTATCAATAGTAAATGGTCATGCTGAATCTATCGTGATAACGACGTAACAGAATAACGTGATATCCATATTCCCAATGGTGGCTATCTATATTTTCTAATCTAGAGCACAAGTTATACTATCATCTACGAAAGGGCCGTGGAAAGTAGAACAACGAAATCTATGTTGCTGTAGAGAAAAGTAAGTTCTTGAGCTCTCGTAAGGCGTAATTTTTCTCTATCCAATAAGATCCACGGAACCTACAGAATCGATTATCCCTGGAGGGTCCATTGCAATATCATATTATTGAAAAAAAATAATGTGATCCTTCGACTACTGAAGGTGCATCTCTACATCAGGTGATAGTGAGAGACGACGTGTAAGCTATTCACTTGCCTTTGCACTCCATTTACTTTCCCTTCATTGAAATATATTATCTTTATCCTATCCCAATCGAGAAAATAAGATCGAGTAGAGGAGTTGAGAGAGAGAGAGCAGATGACGTAGTAAGAATTAGACGAGAGTTAGATGAGAGAGAGGAGAGGAGAGAACGAGAGAAGAAGACGCAGTGAGTAGTTAGAAGAAAGCTTGTGCAGTTTCTTGTCGTGATAATATACATCTTCAAAGATATGCTGTACAGTTTCGTGCGAATGTGGCACAAAAAATCTATAGATTATTCTTCGGTCGAAATGTATATATACAATGAGAAACAGGACTCGACATGGCTCTAATATGAGAGAGTTAAAAATCTTGATTATAGAGCAACAACATATGTATTTCTCTAAGATCATCAGCCATGCCTATACACTTACTACTCATAATGTCTGTGTAGCACATAGGATCAGCATAGCTTTGAGGGCTCTAGTAATCGGTGAATTTATCATTTGTTGTGCATGCGACCTCAGACTCACTCCGTGACGCATTTCGTCCATTTTTTACTGTGCTCCTTTTTGTCTGTTAGGAACAATCCGCCTCCTTCCGGGGCAGGAGTTATCTTCAGAGGAGACACACCCACACTGCTACTTTAGAAACTGAAACCAGTATTCGAACAATCAGGGATATTACACTAGAAGTGGGGAGTGCTCTCATCACAACATGTAGAAGCTAATGATAGACGAGCGCCTCACATGTTCCTAATGATAAATGGTTATGAGGTGATCTACGCATGGTCGACCAATATTCATGGAGAGACACACAGGAGAGAGGTAACCCAGTGTGATCCGGATGTGTTACTGAAGCATCCTAGCTTCCAATAACTTTGATATCCACACATCAAAGAATATCTTATGCGTGCACCTATGTTTATGAACACTATATAGGTTTACTCATTGTTATTAATTACTCATTATTTTCCTCCCTAATGAGCCAAATGCAAAGCCTTAAGCTTCAATTTGTGGGCAACACAAACACCAACAGTATCATAAGGACGGCTTATAGGAATGTTGTGGGCACCCCCCCGGGGGAGGGAGCAAGGTCTTGAAACACTCGTCTCCGACGAAGGGGAAACGCCATCTAAGCAGGCAAAACGGGTAAACAAGGTAGTTGGATTTTAGGAATACCCGATAGTCCAAAAGACCCTCTCACCCCTAAATTGGCGCGGATATCATACTAAAGGAGAAGTCTTTTGCGATAGAGATTGATGATGACCGATATCCTCTCTTAGTGACAGTCTGTAATGTGTTATTATACGATGTTTTGGTGGGAGCAGGATGAGACGCAGTCCCTGGTGTACAGATATTATATAATAACTCTTTATATTTCATAATTAAACTATAATTTGATATTAGAAGCTGTTTTTTTATCGTATGCTAGAAGCCATAAGATAATATAAAGCCAGAGTTCGAAAGTCATTGAAATAATGTTAATCTTGCCGTCATGGGGCATAAAGACCCGATAAATCGATTGCGGAGAAAGATAATCATAGAGCAGAGAGTAGAGTACCTACTCAATCAGGGTCACAAGATATTAGAACCTTTAGAAGTTGAACGATAGGTAAGTGTTATAAAGTCTGATACATTTTCACAGCTTATCCTTGATGTGCGCGCAACTAAGACACCTCTACTCCGAAGGTCAGAGATTGCTTAATTATCGCATACTCCGAAATAAGATATCTGAGGTCCCCTCATTCCACGCCAAGAAATTCGAGAGATAATAAACTGTCTTCTGCATTATACAACCTTTAAGAAACCCCACATTACTAAACGTCAAGGCACATCAGAAAATTATTCACTCCAAGAGTTAAAAGATTTCGAGAATGCGGAGAGAGGAGTACGGGAGAGAGAGGAGGGAATTATGATTCTAGAGACGTATATATATGCGGTGAGAGCTCTACCTGGCTGAAAGAGACCACATTATTATGTTTGTGGGCTGTTGTTGGTAAATGTCGTATCTGACTGCAAGATACGAGAAATACTCTGAGGATCTCATTTGGAAAGATATAAACGAAGTCCTTCACATAACAATATGAATGTTGCTGCCCATTTATGTCAATTTTTGATGTGTTATAATAGCTTTGAGCAAATAACAGCATGAAAAAAAAGAATTCACCAATGTAAATTTCACTATCTCCAGCGTAAAGGTATCAATTGGGAGAGGTGATTTTCCTGTCACGAGCGGATCCACGCGCTCTTGGAGATTTCGAGGCTCACGTTTTAGTAACTAAAGATTGGCAGAATGTAGCCAACTCACTACTATATGTATATACGTCTAAGGGCTTGTGACTGGTGAGATAGAGGACTCTTTAAGAGAGAAAGTGCACCAAGGTTTTACCAGAGAATTTAATATGTTAGGTGGTAGGAAAGTGTATATGTCGTTAGGCGTAATTGTTAGAAAGAGCGTTAGAAGGAACCAAGCTACATTAATACTTGGACTCATGAGTCATCTAGTTTTCTCAGCTTCATATAGACCTTCTTAGAGTATAGTGACCGAAATAAGATCTATTGAACACTTCAATAGGCCAGTTTAAACGATATCGGACACTAGCTTTATGTTTTAAATATAACACAAATGTTTACAGGACCTGCTTTCCTGGCGTATGAAATAACAGTGAGGAATAGCCGCCGTTTTTCAAAACCTCTCCACCCCTAATTATAATATATATAAATTCAAGATAATTAATGAAGGTTTGAACAACTGCTAACAAATAAAATCACTATCTTTAGCTGACGATCAGTGTAAGAAAACCCACTTTTAAAATCTAACCTGAGCCATGCTGTCGTATCTCACCGATCTCTCAATACCATTAATTACTATCCTCTGTTTCCCTATAATAGCCAAATCTCATGATCCAGTCATTATTGTCATTATCGAGAGTTTAACGATGGGATCTATCTGGCGATTATTGACCACACCTGTTTCCAATTCAATCATACTTTTGCAAAGACGCTCACCGAGTAATATTCTATAGAATTAGCTCAGAATTGCATTCTATATAACCTGGTAATTTAATCTTGTAACTCTGATCTTATTATAGTAGGTTTACGTTTTAAGGGTTCCTTACGACCAATGATCTCTCACCTTACTAATCATGATTTGGATAACGTAGGTAGGTTCATATTATATTATAAACTATTACAAGTATTATATATCATTACGTAAATCGAAGGGTAAAGTATTATATTTATATGATGACGTCTGATACAATCAGATTCGGTGGGATGGTTATAAAGATTATATGAGTAGTTATGTATGTAAGTATTGAGAACATAGTAATTTTTTTGGTTATGAGGCTAATATAAATACCTATAAAAGTAAGCTTGATATAAGTAAGCAAAGAGAATAAGTATAAAGATTCTTTATTTATAAACATAGTATATATAACTACCTTCCCGGGTTACTAATTAGAGTGAATATAGATATAGTAGTACCTCAGCTTTTAAGCGTCTAAGTGAAGAACGGAAGGGAAGAATCTAACTTGGGGGAGGCGCGACACTAGTTTCCCACTATTATTTAGAGAGATATATAAAGAGTTTTTTATATTATGATATATATATCTAAAAGTAGAATATGATTTTATGTACTGTATTCATTATATCACCATATATGTGAAAAATAATTTAAACAGTATCAAAATTAGTTTATAATGTATAGTTATGAAGAATAGCTGTAGTATACTTAATATAGATAACAGCCGTCACTTTGAAGGACATAATATAAATGGTAGTTCTTATATTGAAATGGGAAATACTAAAATCTTAGCTGCTGTTTATGGTCCTCATGAGGTTAGTTAAATCACATATTAATATTAGAATCTATAGTATTAAATATTTAAATACGTAATTATCCTACTAGGTAAGAGATATATCTCTATATTATTATCATATATATTTTGATACTATACTATATCATTGGCGATAATACAGGTTAAATTATATTCCTATTTGGATATATAGTCATGATATAATACTGTGTGATACTAATCACACCCCGTATATGATATACTGACATATAAGTACATGCAACATACTCAGAGTCAAGTTATCATAATATTATTACCTCTTTATATCGCTCATATAGGAAGATTATGATATATTATAGAGATTAGTAAATACACAAGTATCTGAAGGTGATTGAAAGTAAACTAATAAGTATGTCTATGAATAAAAAATGCTTACAGTAATATAGTGAATTAAAGATTGACAGTTGAAGAAATGTCCTATAAATATATTTAGGTAATTAGCGGTAGTTTTCACTAAGAAATTATAAGTGATTTACCCTAGTAATATATGAGATAGCAGTAAATAGTCATACTATACTCTTAATATACTAATAATATCACCCACAAGTTTTTTCGTGAAATATGATGAAAATTTTGAATAAAGAAGAGTTCATACTATATAATAGTAAGTTATATATAATATCATGAAGGTATAAATAATTCAATTATTATGTTTATTTTTTGAATGTATATAATATTAATATTGAAGTAAACTATACCAATATATATATTGATTAGATTTATCAGTAAATAAAAGATATAGAAGTATGAATCATAGAGATGAGTCACTATAATAAAAAGAAAATGAAAATTAAATTTAAAGACTATGAAAGAGTCTCTAGAGTCTCTAGTCTCTATTTTGAAGTCTAGATCTTAGAAGTTTAAGATTTATAAAGAGGTTATAAGATTTTATTTATATAATATAATTAATAGGGGGGTATGCAAGGTTATTAAACATATATAACACAAATGGAGACTAACACCTTATAGCACATGCTAAATTATAGTGAACGTATATACAACCTAGATCTAATAGACTATCCTGATGAAAAGCAGATCAAGGTATTTACTACTGTCCCCTCTGATAATTGACCTGCGATATTGATAAATTAAAGATTCACATAGACCAAGGCATGGACGTGATGTTAGCGATGATCATGTAAGTTAGAAACAAAGATATGTGATATTCCTATGGAAACGCAAGATATTTTGGTTCTCTAGCGAAAATCAGTGGGAACGCCGATGTGCCTCGTTGTTGACCAAAGCCCTCGCATGCACCATTAATCACCACCGATGCCGTAAGGTTTGAATGACAGAGTTGAGGGATATGAGATGATTTATACACACAGATAAAAGCGAGAATTAACTTCAGAAGCCAGAGGATGTACACGATGCGCTATGGGTCATATGGGAGATTTGAGTGGACAGCTATTATTGCTATTAATAAGTCTATATCGGAATGACACATATTACTCAGGAAAACCATCATACGTCGTGAAAATTCCTATTCGCCGGCATAATGTGAGTGGAGTTGTTTTTAAGACTGTCATGAACTGTCCATTTTGTTTATTACATCTCGAGAAGTAAGATTAGCATGTGTTTTTGATTTGTGGGAGTGTTGTCTATATAAATTCAGGTTAAGTTGGAATATTTGTAATTACTGAGAAGAGGAGGAATGGAAGCGTTGCTCAAAATAAGATCGCATATTTAAAAATGTGCACTAGTCCTAAAAGCAAAAACTTCACAGCTCTCCTCCGTTTCAGGGAAACTGGTTGCTGGACAAGCCTAGAAAATTTTTGGGAGAGAATCTCTCCACATAAGACATGTTAATAAGGAATCTCTAAGCGTTAGTTAATATATTTGAGAATCTTGCCCTCCAACGTTGGCCAAGATGGTTGAGATATATTACCATTATTGTCATACAACAGAGAGAGGGTTTTCTCTGCGAGTAACAATATGGAGCTTGTGTATCTACACTGGATGTCGTCTCTCACACCTTCAATCCACTTTTCTTCTGGTAAGGTTAAATTGGGGTAATCGCATCGCTTCGGCACAGATGTTACTCCTAAGACTCCTCTCTCTTCCTCTCAATATTTACTTATAATATACTATCTCTATCGCTTACTCCTCTATCATATTCTATATCTACTACTATTAACTATAACTATATCTATTACTCTTACTCTATCTAATATATATTAATATATATTAATTAATATATTATATAATGATATATATATAATATATATATATATATTAAATTATATATATATATTAATATATATTGATGTAAATACTGTGAATTCACTTTTAAAAATTTCTGAGTAAAATATAGTTAGCTTTATAATTGTAAAAAATTATAAATAAATTAATCAATAAAATATAATCTTTATAATTTTTGTTATATAACATATTATTTATACCTAATAGATATTGCCATACGCATAATAATAAGGGTGCTTGCGCACAATCACATATATATATAATATGTATACATGTATTACACTTATTTAAGTATTTAGATATATAAGTATATATTATATATAGCTAAAGTAAGTAACTTTAATATTGATTCACCATTGGAATATGTATATTAAATATATATATATATAATATATATAATTAATATATATATATATATTATATATATATAATAATTATATATAATATTAATATTACTATATATAAATATATATTAAATATAATATTAATTAAATAATTATAATAATATTATATTAATATATAATAATATATATATATATATATTAAATAGTATATATAAATAATAATATTATATATTAATATAATATATAATATAGTTATATTATTATATTAATATTAATATAATATTAATATAGTATCTATATGATATATATTAATATTATATATATATATTAATATTAATATTATATATATATATATAATATATATATTATATTATATATATATAATAATATATATATAATATTATATATATATATTATATATTATATATATATATAATATGTTAATAATATATATATCTATAATTAATATATATAATATATATATATTCATTATATATATAATACTATATATATATATTATATATATATATTATATACATATATATAATATATATATTATATATATATATATATATTAATTATATATTATAATAATTATATATTAATGATTATTTTTCATATTAATATTTCATTTAATTATATATAAAAAAAATGTTTTCAGTTTTATTTTATTTTGTTCACACATCTTTAATTGCAAATGGCCAATACTCTATTTTATGAGAAGTGTTACCTAATTTTGGGAAGAAGTCATAATTTTATGACGTTTTCGAGAGGAGGACCTTGTGGTAAAAAAATGCCTTATAAAAATAGACCAAAATAGAAATAATACGTGGATTTTACTTTTACGGACCTAGCATGTTTTGAAAAGCATTTCAATATTAATTAATGCTCTTATTACCGGAGCACAACGAATTCCATCCAGTCAACTTGATCCATTTGAAGAATAAATGTTCGGAAGGGAAATAAATAGATTTTTATGTAAAATTATGCGAGCTATATTGATATAATACACATTATTAACATTATTATAATAAGTTAATAAAATAGTAAAATTTATTGTAACTGTTTATCTATTTTTCATTAATATATTTATTTGTCTTTTATTTATTATTAAGGAGGTACCTATCGGCTTATCCTGTGCTTCCTTCTGTAAAACCGCGCCCCGAAATTATTAATAAATTTAATTTAAATATATAAATATATATATATATGTAATATTTAATTTATACTATAATATATTTATATATATTACTAGATATATATTTATAATATATATATATATATATAATATATATATATATATATATATATCTATATATTAATATATAAATTAGTATAATATTAATTTTGTATCACATTTGTACATATAATTTAACGACTGTTATACAAGTAGAAAATTTTGCGAGAGTATGTTGACTCTAAAGCAGCGTGGAGATCCTGCCTAATAAGGTCGGACTTACGCGATGAGTAACTGCACGAGGGTAGATTTTTTGAATCCTCTCTATCCTCTTCTCTCTTATCAGTCTTCTACTCTCTCTTCATCTCTATATATATTAATATTATTATATATATATATGTATTATATATATTATAGATATATATATATTATGTTAATATACTAGAGAGATGACAGAGAGAGTAAGTACAGTAATGTAGAGAGAGAGATGAAAAGAGAGAATCATATAAGATGGATAAGGGATTTTCATATCTATATCAATGGAAACATTAATATTTTATCACGATTCTTTCTTATTCAACTAATCTTAAAAAACCATTGTTATTAACTCTGTTTTGATTCTCGTGTTTTGAGTTAGCTCGACAGTGGATGCAGGCTGTCAAGGAATTTAACGCCATCTTTCAAATACTCTAGATAACTCATGCCACACTTAGTCGATTTTAAATTAAATCACCTATCCGAAACGGCCAATCGTAGTAAAAAAGTTAGCTATTCTTCAACTCACCCAGCGAGACTAACTTCCTATTCAGTTCTATACTAAGTACGTACATAAAGACTTGCGTCTTTCTCTTACGCCTTTTCTAATCTCACTTATAGGAACTTCTGATATTCTCTGCATTATCGGGGAAAGGACTCTATCGTTTCTCCCTCCTCTCTCCGTCACCCTCAAATACTTAAAACCTCCGACTCTTGACGTCTCACTATCCATAAAGTATTAGAAACTATTCTCAAAAAGCGATACACAATATTCTCTTACCCTCTCATTAGTACAGTAGATAGAATTACAACCTCCCACTCTGTATCCACTTCGATATACTAATCTCAGAGCTTCTACTACTACGGGTGGTACTTCTGTCTTGTTTTTTTAATCACTCTATACAATACAGACTTATAATAATAATATAATAACTCATACTCGTTGATGCTGTAGAACTTCAGATTCAGAATAAGATCATTTCTATAACTATTTTATATCAATTAATGATCCCCGTACAGATATACGACTTCAGTGATCTTCCTTATCATTAACATACTTAATAAAACTACATTCATTTACTTTCACTTCATTAAAATACTATATATAGTAGAGATCCCAATTTTCTCTCTACTCCGTGTCACTTAGTCACTCGGGAGAGAGAGGCGCGTTCCGTATTCCCCTCTCTTGCCTCTGACTCACAAGACCTAGCTCAAAAGGACGCTCAACTCCATACTTTCATCCGCGGGTATAACTTTTCCATACCCCACCACTAAAATACACGTATTGCACACACACCTTAAATCTATATGCCCATATAAATAGACAATATACTTAAAACTACTATACCATTTATGAGTTCATATCTTATTATACAAGTATCTATAACAAATATGTATACTATATAAATATTTTCTTATTAGATATTTACACTTTCCCAACTCAATTAAGCCTACTTCTGGAATATATTTTATATGCTAATAAAATATATAATAACTATATAATATAGTATAACGTTATTTATGATATATATTCCGCAGTTGCCACATGGTTAGGCCTTATAGCGCAGTGAAAAATATGGGAAATAAAAGAAAAAAAAAGATTTATTCTAGGAAAATTTTTTGCAATCAAACTCAGTTTATAATAGTGCTCATAATTCCCCATATGGAGGTTTATCTGCGCTCAATATTATGTATGACATGACTTCCTAGATATTTTATCCATTAAGCAAATCTGCAAGCTCATATAGATTCTAGTCTGATGATACACGTTATATTTTAATATCTGTATACGTGAACATCATTTTCAGGGTTTGAAATAATAAATGTCACTTAAAATTATTTACAAAATCAGGAATAAATATTTCACTATACCTTCATGAATACCATGTAATGGTGAATCGATATTATTTACATATAATAAACCATATAGTATTATATATATATTTATGATATTTATATTATATATATAATTAAATATTATAAATATATATTCTTTTGTTTATCACTAGATTTAATACTATATTTATTATATTATGATATAGTATAAAATACTTAATTAATATAAGTCTGTGTCTTGATCTTGCCCTACTATGATTAGTAGTAATTACTACAAATATATATTATTATATTTATATAATATTTATTAATTGTACGTTACGTAATATATATAAATGTTATAAATAAATTTTTAATAATGATAATATATTATAATATATATCGTAATATTATCAAGCTTGAATTAAGCTATATCCCTTTTCTATCTAAATGGAAAAACATTATATGAATTTATATAAATTTTAGATAGCTATGTCGCAATTTATAGCTTGAATGAGGTGAGTTTTGATTTTATTTTTATGGTACTTGTACTGAAATAATCAAATTAATATCTAAAAGTATAGTCTAGTTATAATCATGTTAAAAGTATATCTTCTATTATAATAATTACAGTAATTATTATAATTCTAGCAAGAATTATAATATTTTTCAGATATTTTATATCACCAGCCGGGAACAAGAAGTAAAATTAAATCTTACATTTATTATATATATTCTCTATTCTTCTATTTTCTTATATAGAAAGTCGGAAGGAATCTTACTATTACATTTGTAATTAGAGAGTCAGAAGGGATTTTACTATTAGTACTTGCAGAATGAATGACCGATAACTCCTAATATACTTAATTAGCTATCTACTACTTCTTATATATATCTAATATTATATCCATAGTTTCTATTTAGACATATATATAATAATTAATTAATCTTGATAATCTTTTTATAATACTAATTAATTTTATTAAATATGTCATTACTATATATTATTTAGTATATATATATATCGTATACATTTATATATATATATCCTATTCTTAAAAAGATAATGCCATTATATATAATCTTTACTCTCTTACTTCTTCTATCTTATTTTCTATCTTCTCTTCTACTCTCTACTATTAATATATTATCTTACTCTATTCTTCTATCTTTACTTAATCTATTCTATTCTCTCTTTATACTTAATATTGTCAATTATAATCATATATAATATATCTTATATTTCAATCTACTACTCTTCTTTCATCTATCATATATACCCTATTATCTATCTCTTCTCCTTCTCACTTACTATTCATTATCTAATCCCCAGTATTGGAGTATCTTGCGTAGTTGATGCTTTAACCATTATACATACCTGAGTATATAGATAGGTCATACAGGAAGAGATTAGACGGCCTAAGCATCGATATAGGTATAAATTATCCCATACTAATAGAGTCACTCCCATTATAACCCTCTTTAAATATAAATAAGTATCATGTTAATACAGATATTAAGACCTGTTTACGAAATCTCGGTTAAAAATTCTGGTTACCTTTAACCCATTATCCAGACTCAGTTCTTCTTAATATTAGGATAAAAAAACATCAGTATTTTATTTCATTATGGACTTGCGTAATCGTGCTATAGTCGCTTCAACAAAGATTAATCAATCTCATCCCTATATAAAATATTTATTGCCTAGTCTGTTGAGGGAGATCACGAATATATCCAAGACATAGTCTTATCTAATATTAGAATAAGTTAAATGAACGACTTTCCACACTATCTGCACGCCTCTTATACGTCAATTGCTCCCTCGACATCTCATATAGCGGATTGAGCCAATTTTCTGAGCCATGTTGATTTTTTATGAGCTACATAACTTCAATTAATCGTGGTGACACCAAGACAATATGCGTATCAATCTCTTCCGTTCTCTCCTCAACGGACGCAAATATCCCAGTGCGTTCAGCGGTACGCGAAAAACTAGCTCCGTGATCTGCCGTTTCGAGAGTAGAACCACGCTCACGTTGTTCGCTTTGTTAAAATATATCTCATGTCACCGCTACAACGACGAAAGCTACAGTCTCTTATGGATGGTTTATATTGGCGAACGTCTGATTACTATGGTTGAAGAAACAGTAAACACCAGGCGTATTCTGAAATCATTGTTTCTATTTCGGTGATAAGGCACGCGGCTCTAATTTATCAAACCATTTATCGGAAATTGTGCCCAAAAAATGCATATCTAAAATTATTCCGTGAGCCTGTCAGACTAAAAAACCTTTTCGTGTTTTCCTAAATTATAAACTCTCCCCAAGCTTCTTTCTGATTTTAAAGAAGGATATTTTAACTATTAATATCTTGTCCTCTTGTTAGTACAGAAGTTTAATGGAAATTTGGATATTGCGCGATGATAAAGTCATTATTAACTTATGGATAATGTCTCATCTAGTATTATATAGACTAAATAATGGTAAAGGTCTTCTCACAATTGAGTGAATTGACCCAATGTACAAGCGTGCAGCGTTATATCGAACAGAAATGGCCTGATTCTGCTTGTATATTGTGTCCTACGTAGCAAAACTGTCATTCTATGCCAAATAGTTGAGCAGAGAGTCGTCCCTAGGTGTATTAATATTCTTAGCGTGTGTGTGAGGGTCTACCAATCACTAAGACGGTTCACTTAAGGAGGTAGTGAGGGACGAGGATATAGTCAAGTAAGTCACGAACACTTTATTCGATCGGCATAATACAGCGGGTATCGACTACTCGCATCATAAAACAGCAAGAGATGTTCGATTGTGACTAATTTGTCTTTCAAAGGATACTCCGAACCGATAAGCTTGATGCATGCAATTGCATACCAAGGTTAAATAAACTCACCAAGGGCACCATCTCAGATCCGTCATAGTTTTTCGGGCTCTACAAGTGTTTAGGGTTATCTCTCCTTACATGAGTTTCCTTAAGAGAATCGGAAAAAAAATATGTTAAAACTGTTATACCGAGTGGATGTGAGTAGAGTAAACAGTGAAATAATTGAATGTAGTATAAGATGAACCCCCATATGTACTGTTCTCGTTGCACATTTATAGACCATCAATGACGATCGGGGACATTGCTACTACCAAATTATCGAACAAAAGATGTGTTCGTCTGAGTATTGAAGCTGTGCATCTTATTAGAGTTTAGATTAAGAATAACCTAGTTGGTGTGATGTAGAAAACAAGAAAAAAACGAGTTTAAAATTAAGATGATTGAGAAAGAGTGCAAAGCGCATAGCTTTTAGAGATATGAGAGTTGAAGAGGTCTAGTAATGTAATATCTGTAAACAAAAAGTTTCTGGTAGAGAAAATTTGGAGATATATAAGACACTACTTAAATTCAAATGGAAAAGAATATCTATTGCTTAGAAAAATAGACGAGATTTATACACAATTATCACTTCTTTAACAACGCTGCTCTTGAAAAATTAAAGACATAATGTCTTAACAGAGTACCATATTGTTCTCTATAAGTTGTATCGTACAACCCATTCAGTTAAACTCACTCGAGTCTCTATAAAAAATCTAGATCTCATAGAAAAATAAATATCGATTAGAGAGTTCAGAAGAAGAAGGCGAATGATCGCAAAAGGCCAGATAATATCTAGAGGCTTGATATGTTCTTAAAAAAGTATATGCCACACAGTTCGATGACTCAGATTAGTAGAGGTAAGGAAGCAGATTATACGGTGAATCTAAGTGAGAGTAGTAGATGTCAAGTAAGTCTATAACCAATGCTCGATATAAAGCGTATCCTAGCACCTAGCGACCATATCCACTCTAATCATCATCATCTATCAGTATAAAACCGTGGCGTATGGAACCATCTATACCCCCCGATTATGCTACTCTCATTCGCATACTCCATCTATCACTACGGTCCGAATATGCCCCCTTTAATACCAAGAATCCTAGCGAGACTGGGAATGGTAAGAAGTTCCATAAGATGACTTCGTGCAAGAACGGCTCACTCGCTATTCAAGCTTGTTCGTCGCTTACGAGTAACGATTCACTCTCTGTCTCGATAGAAAAAGATGACACCCAATCATATATTAAAAGTAAACAAAATAAAAAGAGTTCGTAGTTGTGAATTTACGCGAAGAATGTTTAATTAGAGATGCGTTGTATGGTTAAGAACCCAGTTTAATATTCCACGTATAGTACAATTAGTCGGATTAGATTCTTAAACGTTTTTTGACGAATTCATATAAGATACTAATTTTTTTTCTTTATTGGCCTCTCCGATGAGCCTGAAGAGAAAAGATTACGAAGTAAGCTGCTCAAGATTATTCCGTCCTTATATTAGCCTATGCATTAATCGCAGATCGTGGTGTTTGTGTTGTGTTTGATATGGATGTAATATGATGCTAGAGTGTCACTGTTTTGAAAGTTACGCATCGGCACTACTCAAGATATGTATCTAATTTATGAAAAGTATAATCAAAGCTGCCATCAAATTTAAATATATTATAATTTAAGGATAAATATAAAAAAGTTAAATCTGGTGTATATATATTATCTTTATATTTTTTTTTTATTTTCTTGGGTGGCAAGAGTCTTTGCATTCTGTTACTGTCTGTATAAGTATTTTTTGTATCTGCTCACACATATAACTTTTCCTCAAACTTTTATGAAGCCAAAAATAATCTATTGAGAATTTCTGAAATTTAAAATACAAATTGCTGATATCTATGCTTTAGGTGGAGGAAAAAAAAGAGAAATTGAAAGCTTTTAAAATAGCTCTCTTCTCCTTTCTCTGTACGATTATAGGCATCTCTCTTCCTATTCCTTCTCTCTTAATTCTCTTATCTTCTCATCTCTCTCTCTCTCTCTCGTCTTACCTGTCCGATCTATTTCCTCCTATGCTTAGTTCCTCTTCCGCATCTCTCTCTCTATCGTTCTTCCTCTCTCTTCATTTTTACCAGTTTAGGTCTCTTTCAGAGGTCCTTTCTTCTTCAGTGAGTTTTCAAACTGACAAGAACGTTTTTAGAGTGATGAATCGCCTGATCGCATATAAATTTCAAATTTGTATCGTCCATTGCTAAACGTTTGCCTCATTTGTTACGTGATTTCGCATTTTTTTTATGCCATAAAATCCCATTATATTATTACATTCACTATGTGATGATCTAGACAAAGATTAGTTAACAATAATTCTCTTGCTCACTCTGTCTCTATCTATCTATATCTATCTATGCTATCTATCTATCTAATTATCCACCAACTCTCTCTACTCTCTTCCTACTCTCTATCTCTTCTTCTTCTCTATCTATCTCCTCATCTCTATTATATATAAATATATAATCATATATATTATATATATAATCTATGATAAATTATATATTAATTTTATTAACTATAAGATAATAATATATATACTATATATATTATTTATATTAAAATTATTCTATATTATAGATTATATGATACTTAATACACTATATAAATTAATCTTCCTAACTATTATATAAATTAATCATCAGAGGCTACCCTATACTCGTGCTGGTCGTGCTTAGCACGAACGGATTTTTACACATTTCTTAGGAAGACAATCGATGCATTTACAAGTTTCTCCATAAATGTCTAGCGCTGACAACTCAAACAGAGTGCTAATCTATCTTTTCTCGTGATCTTATTTTTTTTGTGAAACATTTGGTAGTAGTTCGACAGGGCTGTTAGATATTTGAGCCAAAAGCCACTCAAGCTCCAAAGAGAACGGTAAAGAGAATTTTATGTAAGAACTTCTCGAACAAGAATATTCGTATAGAACAAAATTCTTTACGAATAAGAAGTGTAATTGCCTTTCTGTTTGTTCAATCCTGTAAAGGGTGACTGTTTGTGAGGCTACGAACGTACTTCGCACTAGCGAGGAGACACTTTGTGTGTTCGAGTCGATATTTCAACCCCTATAAAAGTATTATTATTTGTTGCTTTTGGGCATCGTCTTATTTTTACACTTTTGATGTTAACTCGGCGCCAGTTTGCCTTGTGTCTTCATAAGGAGTTATCAGTTCGCCTCTGTATGAAGTATGCGTCACAATGTGCCGTCGCAACGTCTGTGGGAGGTTCTAAGACTTGAAGCGACTCTCTTTGAGAAATTGGGGAGTCCAAGAAGTTATTGCTTTCGACCTTTTTTTTTCTGCTTGTTTAAAATAATGTTAGCTATTTCAACAAACATAGAATAGGACCTCGGATTCGAAATCCGGATTGCGGAAATCGAGCTCCGAATCCGTATCCAATGGTTAATTAAGTTTTATATATATATAGGTATGTTTGTAATAAAAAAACATGGAAATGTTCGAATCAGAATCCGAATCCAAATCAGACTCGAATCCGGATATTCGGAATCGATGCATCTCGAAATCTTTCCAGAAATCCGTATGTGTAAATAATTTATTTTTCGTAATCCGAATTAATACTCAAATATACTAAAATAACTAACGATAATCCATGATTCGACTATCTGCCTCTTCAATATAATCAGTCTCGTTTGACAAGGTTCAATTTTCTACTCGTCGAAATTTTTTTTATATAAAATCAACTCACTTTACTTCTTTTTCTATTTCCTTTAATCTATATAACGATATGTAACTAAGTCGACACACTAGATAGCAGGGAGAGGTAGGAGAGAGCCCCGATGAAGTCCCACATAGTTACAGGATGTCGCCGCTGATATACTATATATGATATATTATATCTATACTCTCGAATATCATATATATACTTATATAGGTTACTTCCTGATTTCCATTTTTTCCTAATGATATATATGGTTATTACATATATATTATTTACCTAATATACTAGCTACTATAGAATGCAGTAAAATATGAGTATAAAAATATTTGAGTTAGGTGAGTATAAACGGGTCAATAAATAGTAAAACGCATGAAAATACACTTCTACTCATTAATCATTAGTTATTTAATCGATCCTATATCTACTCATGATCATTATATATATTATACTACTACGCGTATTATTTATATCTTATAATAAACATACTAATATATACCGTGTAAACAAAACTAATTAATGAGAGTATTTTTATATATTTATATATATATATATATATATATTATTAATATATATATATATATATTATATTTAATATATTATATATATAATTATATTAATTATATCATAGTATTGGCGGATCTGATGAATACCGAAAATATGGTAGGTAGAGTACATATCGTTACGAAGTTTCACTCTTTATCTTTTATCATATATATTATATTTTGAGGTATAATATTATATACTATCATATCTACTACTATATATGATATATCATACCTATACTATATATAATACATAGCTAGAGGTTTCAAAGTTCGTTTTTACTAGCTAATTAACCAATTGATTTAACGAATTATTAATAACTGGTATCCTTACTATACTTAATATATATTAATAATAAATTAATTATATAAATATAATAAATATAATAATAATAATTACAATAATATATAATATAGTATAATAATAATAATATAAATTAATTATACCTGATAGGATCAGACTATACCTACACTCTAGAGTAGACTTAAACTTAATAATAATAATAATAATACGTATAATTAATAATTAGGCGAGGATGTATATAAATTTAATATAATGAAAATGAAGAATATGCTTACAAATTTTGAGACCCAGTTATATCGATAAAAATATTACACTCTATTTTTTTTAGTGATAGATTATAATTATAACGTAAAAGGACATAACTATATACATTGTCATCAAAATGAAATAGAAATATAATGATATTAAACACATATATTTCTATAAATATAATAACATCAGGTGCTGCAGCATTACACATGCAATGTGTATATAATCAATAATCTAAACATAATAATCACGAATCGATAATCATAATAACATTGTAAGGTGTCATATCATATAGGAGTCATAATCATAAATCAGTAAAGATCGATAATACATGAGATTGCAAATGAGATCATGGATGATTTACTAATGATTCGATACATAAATCGTATGAAATCATAATAACAATAACACAATAACATTGATGTAGATATAATAATATTAAGTATTGATATACAATCATAAATTAAATTAACGTGAATGAATATAATCATATGTATGTGTTCGTATAATAAATAATGGAAATAACAATAGGCTGGAAGTAAATAATTAAACTAAATAATAATAATAATGAAATAATAATAATGATATAATTAAGTTTATATTAATAATTCAATAATAATTAAGCTTCAAAAATAAATGTAATAATAATATAATAAGTTATATAAAAATAATCAATATAATAAATATACATAAACTAAAATATAAATAATAATAATAATAATAATAATAATAATAATAAAATAATAAGTATATAAAAAATATAATATATAATATAAAATAATAATAATAAGTAATATAATATAATAATAATAATAATAATAATATTATAATAATAATAACAATAATAGATAAAATATATGAATGATATAATATAATAATAATAATAATATATAATAACATAAGTAATTATAATAATAATCTAATAATTAAATAATAGATAATAATAATAATAGATAAGTGAATATAATAATAATAATAGTATAAATAATAAATAATAATAATAATGAATAATTATAAGAAGAAAAGAAGCAGAAGAAAGGAAGAAGAAGAAGAAGCCTATGAAGCCACTCGTAGCAGAATTTACGATGTGGAAGCACTGAAAGCAGCTCGCGCAGCCGAGAAGCAGAAGAATTAGAACAGATAGAAGAAGAAGAAGATAGAAGTAAGAAGAAGAAAGTGGAAGCAGACGAAGAAAGTAGAAAGAAGAAGAAGAAGAAAGAAAAGAAAGAAAGAAGAAGAAGACAGAAAAGAAGGAAGAAAGAAGAAGAAGAAGAAGAATGTCAGTATTGTAGTAATAATATAATAATAATATATAATATAATAATAACTAATAATATAAAATAATAATAATAAAATAAATAATATAATAATAATAATAATAATATAATAATAATAATAATAATAATCATAATATAATAATAATAATAATAAATACTAATTTATGATAATAATAATGAATAATATAATGATAATATCAGAATTATAATAATAATAATAATAATAATAATAATAATAATAATAATAATAATAATAATAATAATAATAATAATAATAATAATAATAATAATAATAATATAATAATAATAATAATAATAATAATAATAATAATAATAATAATAGGATTAAATATATACGGTAGCCTTAAACCCATTGCTTAATTCTTATAAAGCACCCTTGCAATAACATCACCATAGAATAGGGGCAGAGAATGGCTGAATATCCAGATGTTGTCTCTCTCCCTTTGCAATTATAGGTAATCTCCTTCTTAAGTGGTTAAGAAACTCTAGCATTTAAGCATCTGAGTAGGAAATTTGCTACCTGAGCTTCTATAAATAAGAAGGAAGAAAAGGCTTGGGAGCAAGGAAAAAAATAAATAAGAAAGTTGAAACAGAATGTTGGAGATTAAAGACTTATGATAAAGAACGATTATGTTTTAGAGATGTTGTGACACGGATAGGCTAATGTTTTATACCACGCATTATGCAAAGTAAAAATGGAGAAGTTATAGCCATTTGTAATTTGTTTTTTAAGACTTTAATTAATTACATAAAGAGATAACTTTATATTATAGAGGGAAAAAAACTTCCTGTAACAAGCGATCGTAACAATTTAATTTATTCCAAAAGAGGTTGGAAACTATATGCAAGTTATGATAATTATATCATTAGTTTTGTGAAGGGA
>JABUQX010036121.1:22500-25000 GCA_015478945.1 Trachelipus rathkii | reverse complement strand
TTGGCAACTACGACTCCTAAGACTAATATTGAGATATTAAAAATTTGTAATATATTTCCAGCATACTTTATATGTTCAAGAACCTTTTTTAACTCAAATTCTAATTCAAATTTGTGTAATTATCTCATCTAAAAGAGTTGAACTTATGACCAACTCTGTACACTACATTGATATATAAATATAACACACACACACACACACACACACACACCTACACACACACACAGGCACACACACACACACACACACACACACATCCACACATATTATTTGACACACACACAAATGCATTAATACAATATTTAAATCTATATATATATATATATATAGAAGCATTTGTGTATAAATATTTGCATCCTTCCTAAAGGTTATTGAAAATTTTATTTCAGGCATAAATTTCTGTAATTAATTAACGAAATATAGAGTCTTTAATTTAGCTTAATGGTTTTAAAGTTCATAACGCCTTTTATCTAAGTATGAGCAAAGCTATATTCATATTAAATGTATATTAAGATATATTCTATATTCATATTAACTATACTTTGAATTGATCTTGATGGCAAAAGCTTTTGCTTTCACGAACTTTGAATAAAGTTGAATGAATATATTTTCATTTGGCCTTTTGCTAACAATGGAACAATGCTGATTGGCTCTTACGGTTGACACAGAGCTAAGAAATCGCTGTTGTCTTTACGAATAATTACCGATTTCATGCATTGTGCAATTTATTTACGGCTTCGGGAGAATAGTAAAGAATTAACGTATCATAATTACTTGTTTATTAAATATTTTTTTTCTTGTTATTTCTTTCATTTAAATGGGAAGTCTATTTAGAAACGAAGAGTTAATTTTTATAGTTTTTTTTTATTATTTTTTAGCCTTATTTAATTTTTATTACCATTTTTTTAGCTTTTAGTTTTTTTTTAGTTTTTTAGGCTAAAAATGTATATTTAAGAAGCGAAGAGCTGATTTTTTATACTATTTTTATTTATTTTTAAGTTACATTTATTTTTATTTTTATTTTTATCTTTTTTTTTAAGGTTTATTTTTAAGCTAAAAATAAAAATATTCACCCAAAAAGTATAATTCCATATTTGCATAGAACAATTTTTCTTTCTTATAACTTTTATTCAGGGACAAAATTTATGTTTCTTCACTTCATTCCCAATTATTATGTTAATGTCCGAGACTTAATTTAAGTCCGAATATAAATTAGGAAGACACTCGACACTTACATTTATTTCTTATGATATATATTGTAAAATATAAATTTTGGGTCCCACCATTTTGATATATTTGTTTTGGTACAATTGAGGTGATAAATTTATGAGAAAGAATAAGTAATAATAATAATAATAATATAAATAATAACAATAAATAAATAATAAATAATAATAAATAATAATAATAATAAATAATAATAATAAAAATAATAATAATAATAATAATAATAATAATAATAATAATAATAATAATAATAATAATAATAATAATAATAATAATAATAATAATAATAATAATAATATTAATATTAATAATAATAATAATAATATTTTTAATAGCCGTTTTTAAGGAGAGAGCAGAAAATTAAAGAAGAGGAAATCACCCAAGCCCAAATCTAACGCAAATCACCCAGGTGGACCCAGAAGTGAGCTTTAAAGAGATGAAGACTGAACACAACAGGAAAAACAAATAATGGCAAGTAATTCCACAGAACAGATGTGGCTGTGAAGAAGAAGTCACCACAACGGACAAGCCGGGGTTCCCAATACTCACACAAAAATGCGGTGCAATGGAGGAGGAAAACGAGAGGTTAATTCCCTCGACCACCTACTGTTGTGGCACCTATAGAAAAAAGATAGTGCGCCAAGGTCACGCCGAAGAGAAACAGGATCAAGGGAGTTTGAAAGTAGTGGAAAGTTTATTAGTCCATTAGCCTTAGACTCAATCAGATCCTGAAGAGGGTGGAGCTGAAACATTTCCTAATGTGAGAACAGTACTCCACACAAGGGCGGTAAAGATACTAATCTAACTGGAGTAATTGTGCAGAAGAAGAAAAAAAGTGCAGCAACCTGAATAGAACCCCCCCCCCCCAGTTTCTTTGATGCCACCTTAGCAACCGTTGTGATGTAAGGTTTCCAAGACAATTTATTGTTTATGTTAAGACCAAGAATGTTTATTTTTTTCATAAATATAAATGAGACGGTATAGCTGTTGAAGGAGATAGGAAAGTTGGGAGGTGTATTTGAGAGGGAGATGCGAAGAATACGAGTTTTTAAAGGGATGAATTTCACAAGATTGCGGTGACACCACCAGGAAGTCCCATGCAGATCTGTAAGTGTAGAAACGGAAAGTTGAAGTAGAGAGGCAACTCCAGATGCAAAAGAAGCGGTAGATTTGAAATGAGTGAAAGAATGGAGAGTTGAATCATCGGCATAAGAATTAACAGAGTTGAAAGTGTAGCTGAGAAGATCGTTGATGAAAAGTAAGAATAAGGTTG
>JABUQX010036121.1:10000-12500 GCA_015478945.1 Trachelipus rathkii | reverse complement strand
TTTTTCCGTCGGACTTTAGCGTCACTCTCTCCTCATACTATTGCTCTTACAACAGACACATCTCTTTCTGAAGTCCCTAATTAGATATCTTCCCTCTTTGATTAAAGCTCGAGCGAATATATATATATATATATTATATATATATATATATATATATATATATATATATATATATATATATATATATATATATATATATATATATATATATATATATATATATATATAATCCATATTAAGAATCTTTTTATCAACGGCATTGAGAATGTATATATGCAAATTTAGACGACACTTTAATTCAGACTCTCAGACGCCAGTCTCTGTGGTCCAGGGACACAAAACCCATTGACTTCCTTGTTGTTGTGATATATATAAAGAGAGTATATATATATATATATATATATATCTGTGTATATATATATATATATATATATATATATATATATATATATATATATCCGGTGAGAAGGCCAGACGACTACTAAATTCCATGGGAGTAGGAAAAAAACAGTTAATTATTGTAATTATAATTATTATAATTAATTACTTATAATTATAATTGATAGACATATTTAGATAAACGGCGTTTGAAAATGTACAAATGTACAAGTCAGATAAAGTTGAGAAATAGATAAAGGGAGTGTGTGTTCCAGATTTTTATAGTGGAGTACATGTCAGATTTGGCATAGCGGTTAAGTCTGGTGGTCAGAGAGTTAGTTGTAAAAAGAAAGAATGTGTTGAAATGTGTTGTGTTGAATGTGTTGAAAGGTGTGTCGCATCAGCCCTTCTCTATGTAGGAGGTATGGAACTGGAGAATTTAGAAGGACAGTGTCCGTTGTAATGGCGATAGTATAAAGAAAGCAACAATTCAATGGTAAGAAAAAATATTTAAAAAATGTAATGTGATCTTCCAAGAAAGAAAACTGCGAAAAAAAACAAACAAAACAAAAATATTAAGAACAGACAAAAGCTTGAGTTGTTTGCTTTAAAGAAGATATTATATATATATATATTATATATATATATATATATATATATATATATATATATATATATATATATATATATATATATATATATATATATATATATATATATATATATAAGATTATGTCGAGGAATAAGATAAAGGAACTGAGTTTTTAAGGTATTGAAAACAACCTTGTTCTCAAAGCCCAAATTCGAATTTCAAGAAAGATTAGCTTTTCTAAGGCGGTTTTCTTGGTGTTGAGTGGTACACCTTTCACAATAAAAAGAGTAATGAAAGGTAGAGTTGTTGACATAGGAGTGGATAGGTAAAGATGTAATAGAGAGAAAATCATTAATGTAAAGTACAAAAGAGTTGGGGATACGATAGATCCCTGAGGAACACCACTATTTATAGATATAAAGGTTTGATGGTTATCGTTTATAACGGCTGCTGGAGAAGTCTATATATATATATATATAATATATTATATATATATATATATATATAAGATAAGAGCAGCATATAGCCCAATATGAAAGAGTTATATATATATGGTATATATATATATATATATATATATATATATATATATATATATATATATATATATATATAATAGCTCTAGTTGAAAATGGCTTTAAAATGATATATTTTTATTAGAATGGAGCATTAACTGAAATAATATTATTCGTCATACTGAGTCTCTTTCTCCTTTACGCTGATAAATTGAAGGTGTTTAAATTAAATGATGCTGGGAAATGGAAGAAGGGTCAATGTGTGTTTATTCCCCTCTAATAGAGTGAAGGAAGACTTGAACTCCTATGTTCATGTCACATTGGGATCAGCTTCGCAGATATACTGAAGGAAGACATGAGCATAGGAGTTCAGTTTAGAGAGAGTTAAAGGAAAAAGAATGAAAGAGAGTAGAACATACCAGAGTATACATGTGAGAGCGTGGAGGGCTCATGTTACGAGGGAACCCGGATCGGCGAGTAGTGGAAAAAATATATTTAGAGAAATTACTTTCCTTGATTACGAGCCAAAGCCCGTGAGATGTAATTATATATATATATATATATATATATAAATATATATATATATATATATATATATATATATATATATATATATATATATATATATATATATATATATATATATATATATATAAAAATAAAAGAAAACACGTCGCACAAGTACTTTCACCCAACAGGAGGCGATATGCAATTCAAAAGTTCGGATAGGTAGTGTCCTTTAGACCTTTACACTAATAATGGTATAAATAGATAGGTACAACCATTCGACAGAAGAGATCTGAAACGAGTGAGTAATTTGATAAAGCTTATATCTGAATACTCGCAAAACAACCTTCCGATAACTGCGGTAAGGAGAATCTGACGTTGTTCAACCCGTATTCCGAATAAGGAAGGAAACATCCATGCATGTAGAGATCAGTTACACCTTTCTAGAGAAAACCTTGTTGAAGTCTTACGTCTTAGACCAGGGATACAAAACAAACGAGCGGTGAGC
>JABUQX010036121.1:2500-5000 GCA_015478945.1 Trachelipus rathkii | reverse complement strand
ATAAATATATAGTATATTTTTAGAGTGCATATCCATTTATATATATATATATATATATATATTTATATGTGTATATATAGTACATGTATATTAGGGTGTCCCAAATATATATTTTACGAATTTTGTAATACATACCCTCAAAGTTTGTTTCACTCTTAAAAAAAATGCAAGCATCATAAATTTTATTCGTATATTTTAATATTTTGAGACTCCTCAAATCCTGTGCTACTACTGCTGAATGTTGTACCAGCATTTAAAGTTTGGCTCTATCTTTGTTTAACATAAAATTTTAACCGTAGGATTTTTACATTAATGAAACTTTGTAGGTTTGTATATTAGGGCAAGATGCTCATGTTTGGTATTCTTGTAACTTTTTTTGTATGATCAACTGATTAGCAGTTATTTAGTTTTTCCATAGTTCATACCATTTGATGACTAGTAAATTTTCCAAAAATTTTCATTTCATGGTCATAAATGAAAAATCTTGGGAATTTTTTTAGTATACATTTAATCAATATGAAATTTTCATAACATGTATATTTGGGAAATATACCTATTTTTTATTTAGATTAATTTTTTGTATAACCTAGCGTTTTGTCGCTGTTCATAGGGAAAACTTCAAATTTTTTAAACCTTCCCGTGAACAGACAAAGTCATAGGATATACAAAACATTTATTTAAATGAAAAATGTGTATCTAAAATATACATGCCACATAAATTTCATACTAATCGAATGAATATTAAAAAACATTTCACGATTTTTCATTTATCACAGCGAGATGGAAATTTATTTGAAATATGAGCTTTCCCCAAGAACTGGTATGAGTTATGGAAACACTAAACTTGACATTTTTACTTCTATTTTTAAGTCGACATCATCTAATGTCAGACATTTCTTATAATTCTGGCTGAACCCTCTTGCTGTTGGTAATTTTAATTTCTATATGTGAGCTTTATTATTATAATTCTCTTTCATTCTTTCACAAGGTACATTTCTCCATAATATTTCAATCATTCATCTTTCCAAAATCTTCAAGGGATGCAAAAACATATTTTTTCGATTATGAATATTTCTTTGCTAAAATTTATTAAAAAAAAAAAAAAGTTTACTAACTTACTTCTCAGCAATTTCTTTAATTATCTAGTACCACTTGTCAATATAGTCTCCCTATAACAAGTAAACTGGCATATTTATAACTTCTCTATGTTCTCTTTTCTTATATTGGTAAATTCTAATTAAATCATTGTTTGGTTCCCATTTTTAATATAGTTTAAGTAAACAATCTAGTTAACAACTCTTTACAAATATCATCATAAATTTTTGGTATTTTAACTCTTGGACAAGCCTAAATTTAGACCTAAATTATTTTGTCTCCTTTAAAATATTCACAATTTTCTCCTTAGTTGTGTATACCTTATGCTACCTTTTATAATTATTTACATATTGTTTTTAACTATAATACCTAGTAACAGTTGGAGATTTCCTAAAATATCTACTTTATCTCTCCTTGGCTTGCTCATTATTTCGAACCATATTTTCACAAAAAGGTTTATCGCTAATTATAGAATTTTCTCTGTCTCCTCTAAAGGAGTAACATTCAAACTATTTTTCTAATTTTATTTCTTCTTTTTAAATCCTAAAGGACTTTCTATAGTTCCTTATTTTTATCCTACTCTGACTTGCATTTAAATGTTGCATCGATCGAGAGCAATATATTATTACCTTTGAATGAGTCAAAGGAGATTTTACTCTCCATCAGCGGGATTCGAACACTGGACTCCGCGTCGCTGAGTTAACAGTAACCGGGCGCTCTATCCACTAGGCCATCCACGTTCCCAAAAAAGAACGTTTCAAGTCTAATACTTAAATAATCAAGGTAATCTCCGTGTTAATTCAAAAGTGTCTATCTTAATTCAACTGCATTATTATTTTAGGAAGTATAAGTTTCCTTAATATTTGCAAACTTTATTTTCATTCTCATTAAACTATAATAATATAACTTATTGTGTTTAACAAGTTCCTAATACTTCTTATTTATTTAAGTTATGCCTGGCACTTAGACATATATATATATATATATATATATATATATATATATATATATATATATATATATATATATATATATATATAGCTATATATATATAGAATATATATATATATTATATATATATATATATATATATATATATATATATATATATATATATTTATATATATATATATATATAAAGTTCCTACACCATCTCACGGGCATAGCCCTATTTTAGGAGGGTAACTTCTCTAGGTAATTGCTACCTAGGATCCGGGATAGAGATCGAACCCGAGCCCTTGCCATGCAACCAATTGCTCTACCGATTCAGCCACGGTATAGCAGCAAATCAAATAAAATTCTCTGCAGCTTCCAAATCATATCAATATCTTTAGCATTTGAGTAAGTAATCATTGTTATTATAATTCCTTGAATTCCATCCATCATTTTCTTCCCTTATCTCATT
>JABUQX010036120.1:0-52127 GCA_015478945.1 Trachelipus rathkii | reverse complement strand
AAACCCACCTAAAAGGCCTGTTTCTATGTTCCCTAATTTGCTTCCCACCATTGCTCCTACTCCTGAGATGGACGTCCCTAGGTAGAAATAAAAGATTAGGCACAAAACCGAAGATTTTTCGATAACATATAAAGCATTTGAATTCCTAAAGCAGGACACTGAGACCGCCGCTGCTTAAAACGCAACTCAGAAGAGACCTCGCTGCAGTTCTATTCCCGAGAAAAAAGCAACAACACCAATAGACGGTGCCCAACCAACTACAGTTGTCAAGCAACCCAAAATGCAGCCCCCTAATAGCCTTCTAGATTATTCCAACTCTTCCGAATCTCTTAACTTTTTCGAGTTTTCTACCGCAGACCTCCCTAAAGGATTCTATACTCTACAGGACCACATGGATTTCAGTTCCCAAATGGAGCTTGATATGACGATCAATTATCTATTTAAAGTCTCTATCGCTTCTGAGGTGAATGGAAAACCGTTCAACGCAAACACCGCAAACGCTCTAAGCGTTCTGCTGCAGCTGGCGTCATGAAAGGGTACCCACAAGTCTCCCACCCTGTGTCAGAACTCAGATTGTCCAGCCCTTCCAAAGTCACACACCTGACGGCTCATTGACAAAGCCTTCAGTCTTAGACTTTCGTGCTTCATAGAATCTCTGGAAATCACTGAGTGTCCTTTCAACTTCCCCATTAGAGATCGCTTTCTCAATAAACAGCGGAAACTTTATTAGATCCCAACCTCTCAACTACAACGCCTTCACAAAAAGGTGGCCTTTCGCAATTTTCCACTTTTTAAAACATGTTTTTTGAAAAAGGCGAAAATTGCGATAAATATATTTTCTACTCATCCAATCCTTATCAAATTTTCAGGGCGTATATAGCTTGAAGAAATACACCCTTTTTTTATTTAGATAATATTTTTGAATACTAAAAAAAATGTTTTAACAGAATTTTACTTTTTTTTGGTGTGGAAAATTTGTTCCATGCCAATAGACAAACTGTTGCATATATAGAAAATTATCTAGCCAAAAAGTGTGTATCTCCCCAACTAAATACGTCCTTAAAAAATCACGCTGATCGAATGACCATTTTTCAAAACCATTTTTAGTGGAGTTCGGAATTTGAAAATTTCTAGAATTCGGTTTCAAAAATCATAAAAAGACTTCGGTAATGTTTTTGGTAATAGTCCATTCTTTGTATAATTTAGGTTTCAAGTCATTTTGCCAATAGTTGTAGGACTTAAACTCCTAAATGTCAAAAAAAAGTTTTTGTTCAAATGAAAATACAAAAAAGATCAATAGAGAGAGAAAAACAACCGAAATCGATGTTATGAGGGTCAGAAAAAGATGCAAATTGACTGAAAAGTGCGAAAATTATTATTATCCGTTTTGGGGCTAAAAGCAAAAATCCTCATAGCCAAAATCAAAGCCAACCCTTCACACTGGTCCCGCGTCGATTATTTGCACGACATTGACAATAACTCGATTGCCTTACGCGAACTCACACCGATCCCAATGTTAGAATCTCATTCCCACTTGCGTTTTACCGAGTGGAGTGTTGCCCTTTTTTATCAAGCAACGGCTATCCGTATCACTTTCTTTCTTCAATGAGCGGTTTCCGACCATTTCATTTCATTTCTTTCATTTTTTACAGCAAGTTATCATCACAGCAGAGAAAGCTTGCATCCAGCGCTCTTCCACAAGTAGGCGTTCAGCAACCCCTTGGTAGTTCCAAGAGTGTGCACAAGTTATTGGAGAATAAAATAACTCCACAATAAATATTATCGGACACGCACCATCCCAAACATAATTATGTTTAAATCGGTTGAGACGAGATCTCATAAAATCAATCGCCAAACACGCAAACAATACTTTAAAACTAATACTTCGACTGTAGAATTCACAACAACCTTTTCTTCAGTGTGGAAAGTTGCACATAAAATATTTTGTTACTCTAACAGTTTTCCACCCACGGACCTCCGCTATTTGTCTGATATAACCGAGCAATTGTTGCAGATGCATTAGTCTATAACTTTACCAGCCACTTGAGCTCTTCCTGTTATTTTAAGGTCACTCAGAAATTAAGAACTAAAATTGTTTCGCAAGACTTTTTAACAGAGAATGGGAGAGATTATACCTACAACCATTTTTAGGCACTGACGAATTGCAAAGACGGTGCCCTAGGACCAGACATCACCTCGTACTCAATGCTCCGTCACATTCAACTTTCTGCTACAGCGTTCTTGCTAGATCTGTATAACAGAATCTGGATCGAATCTTCTTTTAAAACCTGTATGGAATACAGCTTTTGTAATCCCTATTCCCAAACCTGGGAAAGATCTGAAGTTGGAGGACAACCAAAACCCAATTACTCTGATTTGCGAAACTTACAAATTAATGGAGAAAATTGTTTCAAGGTACCTTCTTCCCGTTCTAGAAAATCGCGAGACTTTTTCAAACATCCAGTTTGGATTCCGCAAACATTATTCGACCACGGAACCCTTGCTAAGACTGGACAATGACATCCGGGATGTTTTCTCAACTGGCGAGATGGTACTCGGTGTATTTTTTTTCCTTTGACCTTGAAAAGCTTATGACACAATGTGGAAAAATGGGTCTCTCCTTAAACTCCAAATGCTCGGTTTCCTTGGACAGCTTCCTTTCTTTATCCATTGCTTTCTGCCAGATAGATCCATCCAGGTCAGGTGCTCGTGTGTTCTATCACGTCTCTTTACTCTGGATTATGATGTAGACCAACGACAACTGCGGTTGCTGTTGTCAAAGTATGTGCCGTTGCTTCGCATTTGCGGTTATTCGGTCCATCACTAATATATATATATATAGCCTATAATATATTAATAATATATAATATATATATAAATTATATATATATATAATATATATATATATATAGATATTATAATATATATATATATATTATATATATATAATATATATAAATATATATATATATATATATATATAATTATAATATAATAATAATTATATATATAATATATATAATATTATATTATATAATATATATTATTATTATTAGTATTAATATTATTATTATTATTATATCTATTGTTAACTCATCACGCTCTCCCACATAAACATGCAGGTGTGTCAGCTGAATATCGGAATCTGTTAGGTTGTAATTTGCTATTTTCCAGGTTGTTCCATTAATTGCAACCTTGACGGAACTTTCCAATGAATATTCTTCTCCAAGTGATCCTTTCTCGCGCTAATCTATTCCTTGCATCCTTAATTAATCCGCATTGCTATTCATTTTAGTTCCTTTTACTTCATCAACTCACCCCATTTGGGTTTCCCGGCCTTCTCCTAGTTGGCCACCTTTTCGTATTTTTTAAAAACTTCTTAGCAATCGTATTTATCATTCATTCTAAGCACCTATGACCATACCATCTTAGTACCCCTTGATTTGCTCTTTTTTCCATCAGACATTTCTCCAATCGGCACATATCCCTTATCCTTACATTTCTAATTTCTCTGTATCCACAAATTATCTCGTAAACCTTCATTTCTTAAAACCTCAACCTTCTTTCATTTGTGTAAGCCACGTTCTCAATCCATTACAGAAAGAGTTGGAACAAAATTTACACTAGAACAATTCATTTTACCTTCTTGTTAAATTTCCATTTTCCATAATTCTCTAAGGCGCTAATACTTCTTCACCTAAGCAACCCTATGGTCAATCTTTTCTTTCATGCCTCCGAAAGCCCCGAATATCCGTTCCTAAGTATCTAAAAACTGTTGTCTCTGCTAGGCTTTGCCCATTCACCTTTATGTATCCAAGCCCATATTGAGAATCGCTCCTTTTTTGGTTGTACTAATTTTCACACTTTACTTTACTGAATTGATCTTCTGAGCCTTTTCCTTGGCACCACCGAGTTCAAAACTCAAGCACCCAAATCACGAAGTTTTCCTTGTTGGGCCAATCAACCAGGAAATTCGTCGGCAAAGTAAGGATGCTTAATCTCCAATTAACTTTCATTTCAGGATTTATTTCAGCTCTTTTCCCACATCTAATCCATATAACTTAATACACGTATCTAATAAAATATTAAAAAACCATGGAGAACATAACGAAAACCTTGCCTCAGACCCACTCCTATTTTAAACCACTCCCCTTCTTCCTGTTAATTCTAGCACACCCTCTAATAGTAGTATAATATAATTATATATATATATTAATAATATATATATATATATATATATATATATAATATATATATATATATATATTTATAATATACGGGTAATCGGGGAAGGCAGAATGGCCACTCCAGGAGAGATTGTACACATGAGGATAATACGTAAAAAAAAACTCATATGTTTTTATCTGATTTACATTTTTTCCATTTTATAGCGTAATGACAATTAAACCAAATTCTCACTGACAATAATTTATCGGTATCATAGTGTTATTTAATAAATGTTCGAAAAACCGCCATTGACTCTAAGCCATTTTCGCCTCGTCTACGAAGCTATAAATGTTCAGAAACATATACAATCAGGACTGTACGAAGGTTATTAAATATTCGGCAAAACAAATAACAATCTGATCAGGAAATTTTGATTAATGCGTGTAGCCTACTGATGTCAGTGCCATTTCAGTGTCAGTGTATGATACAGTGATTAACATGTTATTTTCGAGGGTACTATTAAAGTGATACAAAACTGACGTAACACCTATACATAATTGAATATGCAAATATTATGTTGTGTGTATGTTTTTTTTTTGCAATTGGAGTGCTACAGTTGCTGTAAGAATATCGTCAACGGCTTCCCCATCACAGACACCTAATAAAAAGACGTATTTCTTAGAGTTTCAACAAACTGATGTGAGTCTGGAAAAACTTCCCAGTGTGCTGATTATATAACATCGAACGAGCTCCTGCGCCAGTTTAGAAGAAGTAAGAAATATTCTTTATCTAGTAGAAGAGATCCAACGATCAGCCACGAAAGAACTTACTACTCAATTGGAACATTCACAAGAAAGAATAACACACTTCACGAGCAAGCTTATACCTCACCATGTTCATGAGAGTGCGCAATACCTACAACCCGGAGGATATATAAACGTATAGAAGTTTGCCGTTGATAGAATAATTAATCATCGTGTTGATTATCGCGCCATACTGTTCAGGATTTGAAGCCAACATTACCCGCCACGGCAGTAATCAACACTCCGCAGCAGTCAGCTGTGGGCAGATCGAAAATTCCGCCACGGCACACAATGAGAGCAATTTTCAACATATTTTCGTAATCGAGTGGATGTGGCATGGTCGATGGTTATTTTAATTGGCCTTTCATATTTGAGAATCCCTTCACAGGATGACACTATTTTCGATTTTTGCAAATAATTACAAGGACTATTGAAGGATGTTCCTCTAAACATCAGAATGCATATATGTACTTTCAGCATGATGGAGGTCCCGCACATTTCGCTCGTCAGCGTTAAGCAATCATTGGGACAGAGATTTCCAGAGTGTTGAATTGTCGAGCGTGCAATGAGTTGGGCTCCAAGATCTCAGACCTCAACAGAGTACTAGAGTTATTGTTTATGGGACTGTTCAAAAACTGACAGTATATAGAGTAAAAGTGGTACTTCGGATGCGACTAATTCGACGTTATAAAAAATAAAATGACAGACTATAAAGGAAAACATGAAACAATCAGGAGAGCAACAGCGGCCCTTCGTAGACGCAGCCGTAAATGTTTAGAGGTAAATGGCGGTATTATCGAATATTTATTAAAATAACGCTATGATAACCGAAATGTTAATGTTTGAAATTTTGCTTAATTGTCATTACGCTAAAAAATGAAAACAAATAAAAATCCTCTCGAACTTTCTTCAGATTCACCACACAAATCCAAGTCATCAGAGTACAATAAATCAGGGTCACCCCTTCCACTCGTCTCCATTCTCATCAGCTCTAACAACTTTCCTAACACCCCGATCTCTAATTCTTTTATCATCCCATCCTTACAAATTAAACAGCCAAGAAGAAATAATATCCCTGCCTCTCTCCGTTATAAAAATTAGACCACTCAGTCTGAACTCCATTGCTCTTACAGACGCTTCACTATCAATATACATATTTTTGATTCCATTTAGAAGCTTACCACAAACACCTACATATCACTAACACATGCTACAGAGCTTCCTAATTAATCCTGTCATACGCTTGTTGCAAGTCCACAAACCATAAAAACAATTTATTCCTCTTCTCTCTCATACTCCTCTCATTCATTTGTTTCAATGTAAAGATTTGATTTACACATCATCTACCACTTCTAAATGCAACTTGTTCTTCGTCAATACGTCACTCAGTCATTCGGCGTACTCTTCCAACTAAAATATCAGCATTTACTTTCCCTGCAGCATTCAATAAACTAATCCCCCTATAGTTCCTACGGTCCCCCATATCTCCCTTTCCTTTATATAAGGGTACTTATACTGCTCTCCTCCAATACTTCGGAACTATATCTTTCATGAGCGCTTTATTACGCAACTTCCATTTCCAGTCAATCAGAATCTCACCTCCATTCTTGATCATTTCACCATTAACTGTTGGAAAATAGATAAAAGAAGTGTGTTTCAGACTTTACCAGTGGAGAACATGAAAGATTGAGCATTGGGTTAAGTCCGGGCTCGGAGAGTTGGATAAAGAAAGGATGAAACTGTGAAGAAATGGGCTTCGAACAAAACCTCAATGGAAGAAATATGCGATAGAAGAATTCAGAATCCGGTGTCCGTCCGTTGTAATAGCGATTGTATAAAGAAAGTGAGGCGACAATTCGACGGGCAAACAGAGACTTGAAAGAGTTATTGAGAGCAGGAGAGTTAATCAGAATAGAACCCTCATATATATAATATATATATATAAATATATATTATTATATATATATATATATAATATATATATATTATATATAATTAATATATATAATAAATATAATAAATATATTATTATATATATATATAATTATATAATACTATATATTAAATATATATATATATATACCATATATATTTATTAATATATAGATATATAATAATATAGTAATATATTATATATATATATATATATATATATATATATAATATATATTATTATATATCATATATATATATATATAATATATATATATATATATATATATATGCCCACCCAGAGGGTGGACATTTTGGGAATTTCGAAATTCACAATCAATTTGTGGAAACAACAAAAAAAAGGCCAATAGCGATAGCGATCAATGTAAAAAGTTTAGAAACTGCAATTCCGTCAACTTATCAAATTATCGCATATCGCTATACCGCAATATCTTTTTATCCCTATAAATGCGGAACTGCGGAGTTATAAAAAGCCCACCTCTATCCACGCACGAAATTTAATATATATATATAATATATATATATATATAAATATATATAATATATATATATATTATTATATATATATATATATATATATATATATATAAATATATATAAATATATATATAAATATTATATATATATATATATAATATAGTTATATATAATATATATACTATATTATTTATATATTTATATAATATATAATATATAATTAATATAATATAAATAATATATAATATAATTATATAATATATATATATATATATATAATATATATATATATATTATATATTATAATATTTCACATGATACCACCACGCATGGCAATCCTTTCAAAAAGATGAGGGGAGCAAAAAAATAATAAAATAAATACAAAAAAATACATAAGAAAAAACATTAAAATAAATGGAAAGTAAACCCACCCTGGCCCTTGCCTAACGCAATTCTCATGTGAGCGCAGACGTGGGTTTTAAATAGAGGAAGATATGAATATAGCGGAGGAAAATAAAAGAGCAAGGGTTTTCACAGAAACATGGGCTGAAAGAAAGGAGGTACCAAACGACGTGATCCTTAAGTCTCCAATATCACACCAACATTCATAGGAACAATCGGGACCTTTTGATTACGAGGGCGACGCAATGTGGAGAAAGCGAAGTCAATTCTCTCGAGGCAACCTCTCCGTTGTAATACCATAAAAAGAGATAGGCACCGACGTCACAGAGCGCAGAAAGAGGGCAAGATCAGAAAATATTGACAGTTTATAAGCATCTGTAGGGTATCAAAAAGTAGCAGGAACCGGAACCATCCCAAATGTGTAAGTATTCATAAAAGGGGCAAAACTAGAACCATTAAAACTGGAGATGCTGCAGCAGAAGAAACAATAAATTCACGCAATCTGAACGAATTCCCAGCTTGCTTTGAGGCCATTTGTAACAAGCCGATGTGGTGACGGTCTCCAAGACAATTCATCTATTTTTCTTGCTTGAATATGTGTTTACGGGTAAACATTTTAGGCCGTTAAAGGAATAACGAAAGTGGGAGGTATTTAGAGAGGGAAGTATGAAAACAATATACCTTACTTAAACTGACTTTAACTTATCAAGTATAGTTCCATGAGAACTTTGCCTAAATCGGCAAGGAATTTAATCTGTAAGATGGGAAAACTATATTCATTCTTCAAATTTTTAATCAAAAGATATTAAAATGAGTGGAGAATGGTTTCGGAATCTGAGATCCTTGTAAAAATGACCGCTTTTTAAAAATTGCAACTAAGAAGAACATGGATTTAATGTATGTTAATGGTGCCAATAAAACAAACCTTGAGGAACACAAAACCACAATTAATTAGAAAGGAGAAAGAGATTGCTCATCAACAAGAGCTGAACATGAACATCTGCAAAGAAAACTAGACAAGCAGCTAAGCAAGCGAAAGATGAAATGCCAAAGGAAGTTAGCTCATAGAAGTTAGCGACCATAGCCATTTACCCTGTCAAAAAGCTTTAGAATATGTCAATCCCTACCACACAAGAATCCTCACCATGATCCTTAAGGAGAAACCCAGCTTGATCTGTTGAGATATGCGCAGGATATCACAGTGAATCATTAACCGATCGATAAGCCCTAACTGACCATTTAAAAACGGAATGAATTCTATAGTAGATCGAGAAATGGATTAAGGAGAAGTTCAAAGATTTAGTAGTAAACAACGTTAGGCAATAATCGACTAGTTAGAAGGATCAGAGCGGCTTACCTATTTTTGGGATTGCTGCAATAAAAGCGGCGCTTCACAGCACGAGAAAATGTTAGTATTAATGAATAGGAAGTAAAGTTGAACGAGACCAGGCCGCCAGCTCAGAAGCAAACTCCTTTTAAAACACGAGGTGGACTGCCCATCTGGGGCCACTGGCCTTCCGACGTCATAATCTCTCAGTATTTCATGTACTCGATCATGAGTAATGACAGTTAGAGACATTGGACACCTGAGGGATGGAGCAGGAGGAGGGGGGCCGGAATCGTCCAGGGTGAATTAGATGATGAAAAAAGGAAGACCAAAAATTGCATACTTTGGAGAAAAGGAGTGTTACAATAAGAACCCGTCAGAACGGATAAGAGGGGAAGAGCAGATTACAGACAGGAGTTGTTGGAAGATATTTGGCAAGAGGCCAGAAATTTTTATCAGAAGAGGAATCAAGAAGGGCAGAACAACTTTGCCTTTAGTGAAAAGAACTCGTCCAGTCAATATATCCCTGCATCGATTCCGGGCAGAGCCGAAAATAGTTGAGTAATAGGAAACGAGCAGTTCTTCGTAAGCCCCTACGCAATTGTCACGCTGCTATGCGATGGCAAGAGAACAAGAGCCACGAGACCCATGTATTATGGGGGAGAAAATGATTTAGTGAAAGATGGAATGAACCTGTTCATCCCATCCGTAGATCACGGCCCCTACCTTTTTCAGCGAAGCAGAGGCGTTCTCCGGACAAAAACGATGTTCAATGTTCTCAGCGAAGTTGCAACAAAAGCTTTCGTCAAAGTTCTCCCAATTGCCTCTGAATATAATAGTAAAAGTGCCAGAAAGCTCGCTTAGCAGGGCGGAGCTGCTGGAAGATGAATTTTATAAATCTCAATATTACTAGAGCTTACAAGATTGTTGTTCAGAATGAGTTAACCGATAGAAGGAAAATGGCGCCCATGATTATGTAGCATTGATGAGAAGGAGAAAGTGAGTAAGCAATAAATCAAGAGTGTTTAAGAATAGGGTCTATAGGACATCTTGGGATGTGTGTAAGTTCTTTAATCAACTGTTCCACATCTGTTAAATACTGAATGTTTGCCTCCTTCCACCTGAATATCAGTATACGAGGAGCCCAAACCACTCTGTGTTACGTGAAGTTCCCCTAAGTAGAGGAGCATTCGGCAGTTGATGAGAAGAATCAACAGTCTCTGTGAGAAATGTGTAAGATATTAAAATAGTCGAGAAAATCTTCTATTAGGAGAGCAGTAGCGGAAACACAAGATAAATGTTAGTAGTAGGGAACAGATGTTTTAAGCCAAAAGACACATAAAAATTAAGAGAGCCGAGATTTTCGAACGTACAGGATATTTATGTTATTAGGCAGATACTCCGCACAGTTCAGTCGGCATTATAAAATAGAAATTCTAGTTAGAATGATTAATTTAGAGAAGGAGTTTCTTGGCCAACTTGTGTCTCAAAGAGCGTAAAATATTAAGACAAAGTTAGAAAGTTGTGTTCAACAATCATTCCATGATGAGCAAGACCACGGGACAATAGCAAATCACATAGAAAGCCCGCCCCTACTCCCGACTTCCACCCTCTTACCCAGAGCACGTGACCTCACCATTGCAAAACTCTTTACAAAAATTATAACATTATATATTTATACCGTAAAGAATACTCTCTTCCCCTAAAAAGAAATTTATACACATTTAAATTTCTACTACGTTCTGTACTAGAATACAATATATAAAACAAAAGTACCTAACTTCTAATATATACCTAAATAATTACAAATTTAATGTCTAATATTCAGTACAAACATTTCTTCCTTCTTTCCAGACTAACGACGACCATTTCCACAAAAATCAGGTACAGGACTTCAGGGGTTTTTCAACATGACAAAATAGATAAAAAATGTAAAATTCTATAAAGTACATCCATCGCATTCCATCAAAACACCTACCATAAAATGCAAGTTGTTCTAACAGAAATATAAAACCCTTGAAAAATCGCTATTCTGAAAAAGAGAAGTCGTTACGATGGTGAGAACAAGAAGGTTGGTTAATATAGTCATTAAGAATAGGAGTGCTATGTGAAGGATATATCTTTTTAGATGACCTGAGAAATTTAGGGCTCTGTTCCCTAGGACCTTTGTAATGTTGATGAGGAACGTAACTACTATCAGAAAGGTCAGATTCAGACCTTGACCTGCTAAAACTTAACGGATTGGAACTTTCGTTAGGATTACGAAAACCTGAGAAGGAGGATTGGAAAGTACTGTCTGAATTGAAAGTTTGATCTTTCGGACTATCTTGCACACCTTGGTTAGAAAGATTTTGATTAGGTTGCACTCTTATAGGATCGTCAAAGAAGGATTTGAATATTGGGAATTATTATTTTGCTGAACAGAAGGCGGATTTTTATTCAATCTTTGTGTGTATTTGTGCAGGAAAATGAAGTTCTCAGACTCATTTTCTTGTAAATCAAGCGGAGTTATTTGCTAATTTTCATCATTACTATCAATATTGAAACGAACTTGTTTGAATTTATTTTCCCTAGAAGAATATTTTGAATTTAAAGGAGGATTAGGATTTAAAACTGGTTCAGGGACCACCTTAAAATTGTCACTATGGACGGCGATTTCGCGTCCGGTTTGAAGACATTGCAAAATAAATCTATTACGACCTAATATACCCACAACTCTACAGGGTCCGTTCCACCTCTTAAAGAGCTTCTTTGGTATACCAGAAGGCTTAATATCTAAAATATATACACGGCTTCCGATAACTATGCTTCTGTCCAAAGCCTTATTATGTTGCCTAGTTACAAATTTTTGTGTTTCATTCTCTAAGTTTTCTTTAGCAATTTCTCTAATAAGATTGGTTCTTATCTAGGTCTTTAAGATCTTCGTGATTGGGACAAAAATCTTTATCAGAATTTATAAAGGGAGTGATATAATTATCAATATCGTACGGTAATCTTTTGTTGTAACCATGAAGAACGTAATGGGGACTATCTCCTATGGTTTCGTTGTAGGTGCTATTGATGCACAACTATACGAAAGGAAGATAAGATGACCAGTCATCACCTTTTTCATTCACATAATGACGCAGGTAATTCTCTATCTGCAAGTTGGATCTTTCTACGTTGCTATTAGCTATTGGTGATTGAACGGAGATTTCTACTTTATTAATTTTCCACAACTTACACAACTGTTTGAAGAAAGAGGAGACATACTCACACGCGTTATCACTAAGGAGAACGCTAGGCGTATTATGACGGACAATAACACGGTGTAACAGCGCATTGGCGATGTGAACACCACTGCAAGAAGGAATAGGACATAGCGAGTGAGAGAATCTTTGAAAACAAGAATGTATTTAGCACCAGTTTTCTTACACGTGGGTAAGGGACCTAGAATGTCAGTATGAACTCGACTGAAGGGTGAATAAGCTACAGGATATTTGAAAATGGGTGCCCTCTTTGGAATATTGCCCTTAACCTTTAAACAAGAAGGACATTCTTTGCAGAACTGAAAAACTAATTTCGACATTTTGGGAAAGATATAACGTTCTTTAATTCTCTTCTCAGTTCGGACATGACCCATGTGTCCTGATCCCAAACTGCAATGACAAATATTTAGAACAGTGTACACTAAAGAATCTGGAATTTCTATCAGATATTGCATATCTTTCGTAACATAGTATAAAATATCTTTAATATACGCATGAGGAAAGCAAAATGTATTACCATTTTCTCTGATGAATTTTATAATTGGTGACAATCTCGGACATTTTTCTTGTTCGTTTTTAATGACTCCTGAGGTGAGGTTAAATAACTTTTTATTTACAAGAGAAGATTCCACATTAGAGATAGAACTGACTGGGACGATAGAGGGAGGATTGCGAGATAAATAATCTGGACAGATGTTTTTCTTTCCTTCAACATACAAAATTTCAGGATCGAAAGAATTCACTTTGAGAGCCCATCTGGCTAGCTTGTGAGATAAATCTTTATTTTTAAATATGGAAACAAGTGGTTGGTGATCCGTATATATTTTAATTTTGTATCCAAAAACAATATTACGGAACTTAGAAAGAGCCTACGTAATCGCTAACGCCTCGCGATATATAGAACTATAATTTTTCTCAGCTTTACTTAGCATTCTTGAAGCGAAGGAGACGGGATGATCATTCCTTTGAGAATCTTTTTGTGCTAGGACTGCTCCGAGACCAATCCCACTGGCATCAGTAGATATGATAAATTCTTTATTAAAATCTGAGAACTGCAATATCGGCTCAACAATAAGCTTTTGCTTAAGTGTTTCAAAAGCTTTCTGTTGTTCATTTGACCAGACAAACTTAGCATTTTTACGAAACAAAGATGTGATGGGTTGAGCTACAACAGAAAACGACGGAATGAGACTACAATAGAAAGATGTAAAACCAATAAAAGCTACTAGATATAGGGTACAGAACCATATAAGATTGATTACGCGCATTTACGCTACTGGGAAAGAAGAGTGGCAAGTCTTTCCGATCCCTTTTTTTTCATTAAAACCACTGCTGAGGTTTTGGTGGAGAAAAAGGAAGGCATGGGAGCTAGCCCACTGTTCGAAATATTTTCAATAGCTAGTTGAGTTGCCGTTCGAGACAAGGGCAGCGCTGCGCACCGGCTATGTATAATCTAAGTTATCGACATATATATATATATATATATATATATATATAATATACTATAATATATATATACTATAACTATCATTATATATATACTTACTATATATATATACAATATTATATTATATATATATTATATACTAATACTATATATATATATATATATATATTATATATATATATATATACTATACTAATATAATATTATATATAATATATATAATATTATATAAATATATATATAATATATATTATATAATATACTATTATAAATATATATATATATATATAAATATATATATATATAATATATATATTATTATTATATAATATAATATATATATATATATATATATATTATTATAATATATTAATATATTATATACTATATATATTACATTTAGGCTTAGAAGATTAGGCCAAATAGAGAGCGCAGAAATGTCATTAGAAAAAATTGCACTCCGTATACCCCACTTACTGCTAATAATTAGGGGGAAAGGACTCTGGCAAATGGTGTAGAAAATAAAGAGTGTTGAATATTAAATTCACATTATAAGTTACCTACTAACTTATAATGAAGTATAATATATAATTATAATATGATCGTTTTAGAAATAAATATATTATTGTAGTTTCTATATATAATATAACTATATTATAAATGATATAATATAGTATATAATACTTGAGATATAATAATTATTTCTTTTGACAGTTAAAATAGATATATATATTGGGAAAACTAGTTCTTACTCTCTCACTTCAGAATATGATATATTACCTGTCAGGGTATAGTCAGCATTGTTATATTAAGTATAATAACATGCTTTTATAGACACAGAATTATTTATTAGTCCTCATTGTTAAGCAAGCGCTTTTATTTGCTGTTCACTTTACGTCCGGCTTCAGTGCATCGCGGTTTTTTCTTCCAAATTCCATTCTTTATTTTAGCTTTTTAATCCAAATTTAGGGATTGAACAACGGAGGAGAGCAGGGGATCAACATGCTGAGGTCGCTCCTGAACAACAAGCGGGAGCAGAAATCAAATAATATACATCCAATATCAATGGAAGATGACGAGACAGCATATAAACACGCTTGCAGAAATGGTAATAGTAAGGTATCTGATCGACGGATACCTGTTGAAAATTTAAGGGAGGGAGGAAGGAATGGTGATCTTGTGATGTGTAGAATGTCTCAATCCGGATTTTTGGATTGAGAGAGAATGAGGGTAACAGGAGAGAATAGGAGTGGAACTCAATATAAAATTTTATCTTTTGAATTAAAAGAAGGGAACTGCGCAGAAGGGAGTTGAGACTCTATATTAGTGGGGGAATTGGGCATAAATAACACACATCGCAGTTTAGATATAAAATAGAAGGATTGTGGAGCACGCACACTACCGTGAACGAGTGTGCAAGAATAAATGAAGTGAGGCTCAATATGGTTTCTTTAAGAATTCCAACGTGAGAAGAGGAACCAACGATATTGAATATTTAAGTTGCGTTGAAATGATGGTGATCTACGCAGAAGATGGGATGTAATGAATCGGAAGACATCTATGCTGTGTTTTTATGAACGAAGACAGGATGATCGGTCGTCGCCCCGGGAGAAGCTGGCAAGCGCGTTGAACAACTGAGGTGACAACCCTAAGTTAATAAGAGTAATCGTGTAGAGGGTTCTATATGTCACTAGAATGAGTACCGTAGATCGAAACAGTAGGTTTGGGTATACGGGGAAACTGGTAAATGTAGATTAGGCGCACGAGTAAAACTCAAGAGAGTGCGCGTAGGGTATGTCCTCTGCTTTTCTCCTTATTATTTATATTTTCAACTATAGTACTACTATATAGATTAGTTCATGTATTATTATTATACTTATTCGGTAACTATTACGTAGTAGTATCGATAGTTCATTTTAACTCTCGGGTATTATATAGACGTACTAAAGTATTATGGATTACTATATATATATATATATATATATATTATTATTATTTAATATAATATTATGAGGTTAATATTCGAATTTATAAACGTACTAGTGGCATTGAGTTACACTCGCGTGAGATAATTGGCTCTGGTAGAACACTTGAGAAAGAATAACGCGAGGTTTTCGAGGGGTGTGGATCAGTTGTTGGATGCTCGCTCGAAATATCCAGCATGTACCGCCGGGAGAGGAGTGATTAATCGATTATGATAGATATTTATCGCAATACTATTAGACGATAGGCTCTTTGTAATTGGATGGATTGAAAGCTTTCGGACTACTCTCAAGAACAAAAGCGAGGTGTGGAGCTATAGATACAGAAAGATCTTCGAGTTATCTAAAAAGTGGGGTGTGGATATAGAAACTAGAACATATTATACTGACTAAGGAAAGATATCAAAAAGTGCGGTCAAGAGAAAGGACGAAGGAGTGAAGATATGAAATCGGAAATTAAGACTTTATTGAGCTTGGAGTAGAATCATCTCTATTGAGCATAGATTGTATACTATGCTGCAGTCTAGAGTAATGGACATGTCCAGAAAACGGGGAGAGAAGCTCTTGTGGGATCCTATGGCTCAGCTGGAAGAAGAACGACCTTTTGAGAGGAGCAAGAAGGAGGTGAAGGGTGGTGTTGCTGCGTCGATGGCGAAGCAAGGAAGATCTACTCGATAGAGGTGGGAGGACGCGGAAAGAATAAACTTGGAGGAGCCATCCGCATGGAGAGCTAGGCTTATGCCCTAATTTCCTAGAGGTCATTGGTGAGAGGTGAGTATACGGAAAAATATAAAAATTAGATAAGAATAGAAATAATAGTATATGCTTACCGAAAACATAATTAGTAGTCATTAAACTATGCTACATATTTAGCCCACATGTAATTATTCATCATTTGTGCATCACTTCGAGAAAACAGATTTTAGAAGAAACTTACTGAACCACCAATACGGGCGAGTGAGGGACTGAAGTTACATTTGAAAAAGCTAATATTACTGTTGTATCTACCACGATCTTAATATAACAAGCAATATAGTATATATATTATTATATTATTATTATTACATTATATTTATATATATAATAAATAATAAAATATATATATACTAATAATATACTTATATATATAATACTTAATAATAATTAATACAAATTATAATATAAAATGAGGTTAACTTATATTATTCAATATAATTGACATAAGCAATGTATACTTTAATTAATATTAAGGTACGATAAGAACATAAGTAATAATACATAACAAATAATAATATCCTTATTTGTACATAAAATAAGATACATAATATTTTAAAAACTTAAACATGCCAAACATATTCATAAATAATATATACGAAGCATAAACTGAGGTATTATATAAAATCTATATAATATAATAAGGTATTATACACTAGATAATAATATAAGAATATTTCAAACATATAATCAACTATATCTATGAGAATCATTAATAAAATATATATCTAATAATGTATATTAATTATATAATAAATATATAAAAAAAGTATGCAGATTACAATACATTAATAAGCATATTTGGTTTAATCTCGTATTGATTATATATGAAATCAATAATCATACAAATATATTAAATTGCAATATAAATAATCATTAATAATATAGTTAAATACATAAATAATTATTGATATATAAATAATATTAATATCATATATTCAATGAATTTATATTCGTTTATAAACTATTAAAGTATTTATATATAATATATTATATACCTAATTATATATATAAGTACATTATGATCGAATCACATTAAATCCAAGGATAATAATAGGTAGTATAATATATATGATATAATCAGTATTTCGACTAAACTAGTATACCTATGATAGAGATATATCATATATATAAATAATTACTGAGACTGAATGAGATTTGATAGAGCTGCGACCACAGCTGTTTGATTTCTAATATATTAGTCTTTCTTACGGTAGTTTATTCTTATCCTTGCTTACCCTCTCAAGTGACCGTGATGAAAACAATATGCTTTTTTGCTGATCGCTCATCAGGCAGACGAACTTTGCCAGCACCGTCATAAATAACTGATTACGAGATTTTTGAGGTATATAAGGTTTATTTAGATTTGATTTTTTATTATTATTTTTATTATTATTGAGTATATTATTAATATTATTATTTATCATTATATTATTATTATTTTATTTTGATTATATTATTATTTCAGGTGTATATATCATATATGTGTTTAATAAATGCGTAGGTATTTCTGATTTCACAAACAGAAAGGTGAAGATCATTGTTTTAAATTAGAAAATAAAATTGAAATGAAACCTATATTAATTTTCAAATAAAGATTCATATAAATTTTTTGTGACTCTGTGTGGTTAATTAATTACCGTCAATTTTCCTGATATAAATTTTTTTTGAATGTTATTTTTCCTCCTTAACAATAGGTTTCATAGTCTCAGCTGGAATTGGCTCTCAATTATTATTTCTATAAAATGATTATATAGAATAAAATAATTTCTTTAAGAGAACCGGGCATAAACTATAAAATATAATGTTTATCCAACGGTGAAAACAGGTACGATAAATATATTATAGTATATACTTTGAAGAATATATTGGTTCCTTTATAATTATAATATATATATATACTTAGTATATATTATATATATATTGAAATAATAATTATTCTCATTATAACATATAAAATATAATTATATAGAGGAGCGGCACATAGAAATTACCGATTTTATGAAATCTATTAGAAAAGTAGATAATCACTATCATAAATATCCGTTAATAAATATATAGAGGTTGAAATGGATCCTTTTCGTTCGTGTACGAGATAAATGGAACTTATATATGTTTTTTCCACATACTAGTGTATCGATTCACTATTTCTCGATAAATTTAATATAATCGATAACTTTCATAAGATTATCACTCTGACACAGGGGACGATCCAATAGGGAGAGAGAATATAATCTATGGGACACGAAAGGGAATTTTGGCCATTATTGCCCCCATCTATAAAAAATAGACCGCACATAAAAGTTATTAATCTTCTCAGTAAAGTAGGAAAACATGAGAACGATATTGGCAGCTTTTATACTGAACTCTAAAAAGAGAAGACCCGAATTATCGGAGATGATAATTTCGTAATTTGATCTGCGTTAATAAGACTTGGAAAATTGAAGTTTCTAGTTAATGATAATTCATTTTGGAGCAACTTTGTTTTCTGAACATTTTTCGCTAGAAACTCTTTCTTCACGGGATGGGTTGGGTTGTTCGTTATTGGTTGAATATGTACTATCATTGAATTGGATCATATGGCTATAGATTATGTCTCGTTACGCTCACACGAATATTGCATCATTAAGCACTTATGTATATGTTGGTGGAAAACTTTGGAGTGCTCAGACTGTCTGAAAGGTTTTTAAATATTTCTCTTAATTCTAAAAAAAATTGCTACACAGAACCTCTGTCAAAATATATCATAAAAACTAAGTTCGGTCTTGAAATTTTGGCGTAAATGAACCATCTAGACTTGCATATTGTCTAAGTAGTATGTAAGTCTAGTTTCGAAATAATTATAGCTAAGTGATAAAAAGTACTCGATCGAAAAATGTCAAGACTATAATGATTTCTAGAAAATTAAGAAGTGGGAAAAACTAGATACATAGATAAGCCTCTACTAGTTCAGGAAACATGGGCAAAGAAGATTTTAGAGGTTCATGTTATAACAAACGCCATACTTTTGATTAGTAGACTTATTTTTCATTACATAAATTAATCAAAATTAGCTAAAATAGAAAAAGAATTTTATATGTCATTAGTTTTCTTTTAGCGCTCGCGGGAGGCAGATAAAACTGCTTCGCGCGAGCGCAAATATCGACAGGAACCGCGTAGTTTGGCTCACTTCGTAAAGTTTGAAAGAAAAGTTATACATTTGCAGCATGTCAGGGATAGAGATACTCTTGCCGAGGGAGAGCCGGAATTTTTATAAAAAAGAGTTGTATGTTGGAAAAGGAATTTCTGAATAGCGAGTGAAGGTGGTGTAGTTATTCTACCTTACCAATAGTAGAGAATAATCTTTCTTTGAAAAAGAGAGAGGGTCCATTAGCCTCTCATAGTAGCCTCTTGTTTGTGAAAAGGGTGGCTTCAGAAGAGAAAGGCGTATACCCCCCGAGTACCTTAGATACTTTAGGCGGACCCCCTCAACGCTCTGATTTAAACGTCCAAGAATGGGGAGCTATCGAAAAACGATACATGAATTTCTAAGTGTCTCGATTTCATCCACTAAATAAGAATGAAGTATACATTGTTATGATTTCCATAAAGGTTCATTTCTAGTTATACATTATTAAAATTTGGTACAAGGGACTATAGGGAGGCTTATAAAAATGTACGAAATATTATGATATAAAATAAAATTCGAATTCACTCTCGTTTTACTTTGGTGTAAACCCTTAGATCTTATTTGATAACATTAAACTGATATAGATTTTTGAGTACATATTCCATGTAATCTCGCGCACTAGCATACACACGCCTACAGCAATGACCATTGGTTAGTGACATATTTTGTTAATTAAATCTAAATATATAAGATATTTTAGAACTGAGATCAAGAAAAAAATAATTAAAACACTCAAATGAATTACTAGCTACACAACATCATTTTTAAATTGTGAGATAATTAATATAATATAAAATAAATAATGTTTATTAAATAAAGGTTATTATAAATTATATATATAGTTGTGCTAAAATATATAATATATATATATATATGATATATATAATTATATAATAATATATAATAATTATATATATTATTAATTATATATTATAATTATTAATTAGCTCAATTTGCATTTAGTCCAGGGAGAGGGGGGGCAAGGGGAGGAGAGTGGGCAGCATGTGGAGTATACAAATTAGAAACTACTAAGACCGGAGGTAGTAGGAGAATACAAATTAGGATTAGGAAATTAATTAGGTACGCCATTAAAATAATAGAGAAAAAAAATGGGATACCGCATGGTTTCTGGGAATGGTGGTGAGAATTTGGAAATGTTGCAGAAGGGTAGTAATAAGATGGTTGAAATGGCTGTAATATAGGATATATATATGATATTGATTGGTTAGGAGTGGAGAGTATCCTTTAAAACTTCTCGCTTCAGGCCTAGTTATCTCCATCACTGTAATAAAACGAAAGAAAGAGGATAGGATGGAGTGTGGGAATTATAGAGGTAATGTATATGTCGTTTTAAGTGTGGTTAGGGATTAGATGTTATAGGAGAAATAGCTGACATTGAGAGATGTGAGAGGTTTTAACGTAGAAGGGGAGTATGGGGGAAGAACATATAGAGATAAGATTTAGGGTGAGAAGTAAGGGTGTTGATGGACCAAGTGTTTAACAACTAAGATGCTTGTTGAGAGATTATAATGTTAATTATAGATCCGAAAAGTCCCAAGAAGTGTATGGGTGTTTTTAAGATTTAGAGAAAGCATATGATAGTAGTGAAGGGAGAGTGGGAGATATTTTGTGTAGGAGGGTGTTTGGAGAGAACTGGAAGTGGGGGGTAATTAGGTAAAGGTATTAGGACAGTAATCACTTTATTAAAAGAATAGTAGAATGTGTGTGAGAATTGTTTTAAGAAGGGGAGAAGATGAGATGATATTGGGGTGGGTGAGAGGATTTAGGCAATGTGTTTGAGTCCTATTACGAATAATTCCAGTATTGTAGGTAAGACAACAGTATTGCCATCTGAAGAAACAAGGGAATGGGGAAGGGGTGATTGAATTGAATTGAAGAAAGTCCCTTGAATTGTAGTTTAAACATGATATATTGTTGCGACGATACTCTGCCTAGTGGCGAAGAATGCAGGATATGAGGCAGAGGAAATTTAGGTGAGTATTAAGCAGTTTATTGAGAGAATAATAAGTAAGATATGACACAAGTGGCTACAAATTAAATACCAGGAAAGATGTAAAGAGTTAAGTGTATGTAGGGGAGGAAAGAGGGGTTGGGAATCAAAGATATAATTTAAATAGGGGGTTTAAGTAAAGTTAGAGTAAGGGGGTGTAGTAAATTGGAAGAAGTAAATGATATTTAGATATTATTGAGGGATGGATTTATTGGTAAAGTGAGGTGAGGAGGGATGAAAGGAGGAGATTAGAACATGAGTATAAGGGAGAGTATAGAATGAGAGCTTGAGTGGTTTGAGAGAATTATGGAAATGAGGGGGGATTTATATACACAGTAAGTTTAAGATATAAGTATTAGTTATTGATAAAAAATTGTGTGTACCATGACGGTGTTGTAATTAGGGTGTGAACGCTGGGGGTTGAATGCCAGTACCAGGAAGAAAGTTCGAAGTATTATATGATGAAGGGGTTGAGAGCAGGTTTGGGGTTCAGAAGGAGAGATTAGGAATAGGGTGTGATGAGGGAGAGATATAGTGTTGGGAGAAATTGGATTGAGTGGGTAGAAGGGCGGAGAAGGGAACTTGTTAAATGAATTAGTATTAGGCATCTAGTGATGAATGGAAGGAAACAGAGAGTGATATTAAGGAGAGTCTGGGGAGGCGGATGGGGATAGGAAGGAGAGGAATGGGGGAGACTAGAAAAGAGAATAGGTGGTAATAGGTATGAGATATAAAAGGAGAATGCTGGAGAGTAGGAGAGGGATAGAGGGAAGGAATAAGGGTTAGGGTTTGGCGAGAGGATATAGGTGGGGTGGAGGAAAGGGTGGGTGAGGGTGAGATAGTAAATATAATAGTATATATATAATATAAAAGAACGGGAGGTGTGAATTGAGAGAGGCTGTACGACCACACCCGCTCAGCGGGAAGAAAGTGACGGTAATAAATAATAATATAAATATAAATAAATATAATTATACTAATAGTAATATATATATATTAATATTTAATATATATAATTATTAATATATAAATATAATATATATATATAATATTTAATGTATATATATAAATATTATAAAATATAATATATATATATAATATATATATATATAATTATATATATTAATTATAAAAATAATTCCCTGAAACAAAATACACGTATATTTAATACACATCAAAATAATTTGGTCCAACATTATAGTAGCAAAAACACAAAGCTTGTTGCCATATTTCCCCATATTACAGTAAGAAAAACACAAATCTTGCCATATATCCTCCATATTATAATTAGCTGAAAACCACAAGCTGGTTATAGTTGTAACTATCACTCTCTCATATTATATATATATCAGGAATAATAATAGCCCCAGCAAAAAAAATTAATATATCTTCTTCATCTTTACGATAGTGGAAAAAGCCATGAGCAAAGCTTATTTGCCATATTTCGACATTTATAGCAGCAAAAACACAAAGCTTAGTTGCCATACCTCTCCATCTGTGCCAATATAAAAAGGAAATTTGCTTTTATCTGGATTCAAGCTCTCTACTGTAAAGAGCAAGTCTTCGTTGTTCTTATAAATTTTTTCTATTGTAAAGTTGAAGGCCTTCCTTTGTTCATCTACTGTTTCCAATAAGAGGGATTCTACCAAAGATACTGTTACAATTGCCTCTTTGGGTCAACGCACGACCCTATATATATATATATATATTATATAAATATAATTTATTAATATATATATATATATATATATATTATAATATATATTAATAGTTAATTTATTAATTATATTAAATATATATATTATTTATAATGATATATATTAATATAATATTATATTATTTAATACTATAATATAATATTATAAAATATAATATGGTTTAAAAGAGCTTAAAAGACAACTCTTTATATATCATATTATATATATTTAATATTATAGAATTATATATATATAATACTATATATATTATATATATATAAATAAATATATATATAATAATTATATATATACTATATTAATAATTATATTATATAATATAATTAATTAATATATATATATATATATATATACTATAATGTAGACAAAGATTAATTAACGTATCCAAAAAAATTACCTAGATAAAAAAAAAAATTTTCGCATAAATCTTTTATAATAATAACTTGTAGATAATTAAAAGAGAAATGGTTTTTATTTTTTAGTCAGATCAGGTAGGCTTGGTTAGAAATAGGATAATTAATTTTTTTCTCCTCTCTTAAGGAACTATTTCAATTTCACATATTAAACATTATAATAATTTCAAAAGTTATCCACAAAGAATGAAACAAGACTTTATATATTGAAAACGAGACCCTCCACTGCATTTCTTCTATAGTATATATATCAATAATTTTTTATTGTAGCTAAGTTGTACTGGCATCGAGATCATAAGTCTGAAATAGAGAAATTTTAATTTAATATTAATGTCATTGTTGGTCCCACATATAATGTTATTTTTTTTACTTTAGTATTCATTACATATTTATAATAATTGTAGTATTACGCTGTCTCCGTTAAGTAACTTTTACAGGTTGTAACTATAATAATTCATTTTCGATTTATATCGAGCGAAATTTAGGTAAGTTCTAATCCGGCCGGCGAATTATAAGTATACTTAATGTTGCAATGCGAACCCCGAAACACAGCGAGGACACTCCTGCTGCAAGCATAGTTTTAAATGGCTTTTGATAACCCTGGAGAAGAATTTATAAGTGATTCACATTGTTTTAAGTTCAAAATAATAATAATCCAAAAACCACATTTGAAAAGTATTTCTTTGAACTCGTAACGGAAATTTTTATTAAGTTATTCAAATTCGTATCTAAAGACCAAATTTAAAATTGTTTATTTTTTTTTATCCTGCTTTGAGAAATGTTAATGCACAATAATATTTTTTTTTTGTTTTCTACCATTTAAGACAAAAAAATATATACTTTTTACAATTTTAATTATTATTAGCAATGGTTTGTACTAAGTGATTATATAAAAATGAGATGTATTTAAACTTTACGTTACTAAAAATTACTTTTATTAAAATATTAACTCAATTCATGATTTTATATATATTAATCATTCATAATTCCTAAACTATAAAATTCCATACTAAGCATAACTTACAGCAAATATTTCTTATAAATATTAAAGAAAATTCATAATCTCTGCTCATATGACAATCCTACAATAATAAAATGGTACAAAAATTCTTCTCTGTAATAGAGTAGATAAATTTAAGCTTCATTAAATTATGAGAAAAATATGTTCAACTTATGTAACGGTCAAAAGCAAAGAAGTGTAAGTGTCAAAAGATGTTAAATTTGAGATAAGTTCTGTGAGCGATGCATCAAACTCTTTGTAAGTTAATCTAAATAAGTTGATCTGTGTTGGTTAAGGGTAGTTATAATATTTAAACACCTAATTCTTTTCTGAACAATTTTCAATCTCATTTCTCTCATAAAAGTACATTTTTTATTTATTAAACTTTTATTCTAAACCCATTATTTATATTCTTACATCCACATTGGTTAAATTTAAGTTACTTTCTACAAATATGTTAATCACAACGAAGAAATTATTATAAATATTTTTATTTTTAACTTTGTAGAGTAACTTTAAAATTATCTCGAGAGATTTACTAAAATAATATGAAATAGTCCAAACGATTTGGTTCTTAATTTTTGCAATTGCAAATTTAACTGCCATTTAAAAAAACATATGGAATAGTTAATGTTTTTTTAAATTAAAAAGATTAATACCATATTGCAGTTAATAAGTTTAGTAGCAAATTCTATTTAAAATTTTAAAAAAATAAATAAATATTGTTAATTTTAACATTATAAGCAACTTTTAGAATTAAGAGAATTTGCCCTTATACTCACCACCTGTTGTACAAGGAAGTATTACTGGAACACCATCTAAAGGTCGAGATTCATCTTGCAGGAAACGGTATTCTACAGTCATATTTTCTTTTGAAGTATCAAAATAGCATTCTTTTTGTCTAAGTATCATTAAATTTCCATTCTTATCACCTAAAGTTGCAGATGGGACCGTAAGACAAGAGAGACTAAAACCAATATATATCTATGGATTCAAAGGACATTTGATGGGTCAAATCGTACGCATAAATGTGTAGTGTAGGGGGATGTAATAAAATTGTAAAATATAAGTAAAGTGTAGTGAGAGACAGATGAAGAATCAAACTGTTTATTTCATAAATCACTAATATTCAAAATTTAAATTGAAAAATGTAGTTGATGCTTTGTTTTATTATATAACCGCATAATTTTTAAAATATATCAACTTGGCATCTAAGTTTTAACAAAAAAATTCTTTTGTCACAATGCATTTGCTTTTAATTCAATTAATTATTAAAATATAAATAATTTTTAATCTGTAAGATTGTTCCGAAGTGACAATTATGGGATATGAAATCATGTTTCTCTTCATATTTTATTTTAAATTATTTACGAATATGTTATATATCCATTTACCGAAATAAATATAGACCTATCTATAATATAATTATATTGTAGTTTTAATTCTAAATAATTTTAAATTAATTAATTTCTTAGGAACAATAACAATAAATAAGTATTTTTAGGATTTTACATTTCGGGAATTGACCTCAAAGCGCATTACTAAATTTCTAGTTTTGTGTAACCTGTTATTTGCTCGTATTAATTAAACGTAAAGAGAAAATTAGTCAATCAAGTCATTAAATATTTTTGTAAAAATAAGTAATATTTATAAATATTTTTTTCGAAAAAAACAAAACTAAATCTAACGAAAATAAGAATAAATGATATTAAGAGTTTGTAAATTCAAAATTCGAGATGGGCAAAATGACTCTTGACTCAGAGCAATAAATAATTCACCAAATATATGTTAAAATACGAGATTTTATTTTCAACCATAGTATTTTTAAACAAAAAATATGCGCATCATAGGAAAAGATGCCAGTTTCACTAGATAATGATCCGGAATACTAGCAACATTCTCACGTTGCTCTCGAATCTGGCATCTTTCATATGATGCGTCCATTTGTTTGTTTAAAATTAGAATGGTTGAAAATGAAAGAAACAGTAGGTTTTTTTTTTTTTTTTTTTTTTTTTTTTTTTTTTTTTTTTTTTTTTTTTTTTTTTTTTTTTTTTTTTACATAGCTTTATTGAATCATTTTGCCCATCTGTACTCAAAATAATTGATTGATATTAGATCAAGGATGATTGTCTTAGACTTTTCAGGGCACATGAAAGTATGATCATGTGAGCATAATTATGCTTGGTATTAGAGATATGTAGATAAGTGATGAGATAATGTGGTAAAAAAGAATCGCTCGCTTCTTCTCATATAAAGAAGTAATCAACTAAGAGTTCATTATTATAATGTTCATTATAAAAGCGATTGTGTAATAAGGCTAATGTAACAGTTCAATGGATAGAAAAATGATCGAACGGCGTTAATGGGAGTGAGAGAATAGATAAGAAAAATATTAGACAAATTCTTCATTAGAAGACTATGCGAATGAAACAAGCCCAAATTTGTGAACCTTAATGATGTGATGACCGACAATGTCTTCTTACAGTAGAAATAGCAAAAGTGATGAGAAGTTGATCTGGTGATAACTTAAAACCAGAAACCTCTTTGAAAATTGCTTAGTAAGAGAAATAATATATATATATATATATAATATATATATATATATATATTATATATATATTATATATGATATATATATATATATATATAATAGTATAATATATATAATATATATATATATTCCATAATATATTATATATATATATATATTTATATATTATTATTATATATTATAAGATATATATATATATATATATATATATATATATATATATATATATATATATATATATATATATATATAATATTATTATAATATATATATTTATTATATATATATTATATATATATATATATATTAATATTATATATATATTTAATATATATATATATATAATATATATATATATATATATATATATATATAATAACATATATATATTATATATATATATAATATATATAAATACTAATATATATATAATATAATATATTATATATATATATATATGTATATATATATATATATATTATATATATATATAAATATATATATATAATATATATATATTATATATTATTATATATATATATAATATTATATAATATATATTATATAATATATATATATATTATATATATATATTATTATATATAATATATAATTATAATATATAGTATATAAATATAAATATATATATATATATATAATATCATAAATTAATATGATTTTTATATATATATATATAATATACTGTATTTTCTAAATACGGTTTCCAATATATTTATGAAAAGAGGAAAATGGTTTGTTATGTCCTAAACATTTTAGTCGCGCGAAACATTGCTTCGAATGAATACTCTTAATAGATTAATTAAATGTTTAATTCATTGAAAACTATCTTGTTTTATACGGTCAGTAATAAATGAACCATTAACATCTATGCTATATTTTCTCAACTTGGTAAATTTATTTTCAAAGGAAAATAATGATATATATATCGAAAAAAGAGTTGCATAATATGTTGAAAAGGGTTGAAATGATTCGTCAAGAATAGGGTTAGAAATATAAAAGAACACGATTATTAATGAAATGATAAACACCTGCTGCATAGTGATCATAATGGAATTAAGAAAAATAGCTACAGATTGGCAAATGTACGATACTGTTTTTATTTTGTGAAAACTAATGATCTTTTACAATGACTTTATTCTTTCAATATTTGTAATAAATTTTGAAAGACCAATTGAAATGATCAAAAACTGCATTTTTGTCCCTCAAATTCTCACAATTAGAAAATAAAGACGATATAAATAAAGTTGGTATACATAAATTATATTGAAATACATTAACTGTACCTACCAATCATTTTGATACTATAGTTTAAACTAAATAATACTAAAAGACTTACATGTTTGAAATCATAAAAGCCCATTCCAAAGAATAAACATTGTTTGGTAGATGTAAAATTTCTGTGAAGTTTATAGTAATTAATGATGCAATTTCTGTCTGAGACGCACTTGTGCTGCGCACTAACTTTCTGATTTTTTTTTATTTATACCCTGCACTTTTGATATTCAGGTATTCGTTTTTTTTCTTTGTTTTGGATAACCAGTCCGTAATATTAATCACAGTCCCGAAGAGTTACATGAGAGAGGATGAGAGAGAGAGAGGAGATGAGAGAGAGAAGAGAGAGATAGAAGATGAGAGAGAGAGAGAGAGAGAGAGAGAGAGAGAAGTAGGAGAGAGAGAGAGAAGAGAGAGAGAGAGTAGATGATGAAGTCATGGCAACAGATAAAGAATGTATATAACAAAGATAGATAGAAGGATGAGAGAGAGGAGAGAGAGAAGATGGGAGATGCAGAGAGAGAGACGCTCTGTGCGAATATGTGACCGCAAGATCCATAGGTGAAGAGAAGAATTACAATTCACGATCTTGGTGAAAGATCCCGCGTCAACAGCAACAGATAGCGCATAAAGAAATTTAAGCAGACAGGATTAAGTAGCCAGAATCAGGTGTAAATAATTATTAATGATTGACTCTGGTCAGCCACCAGCAGTTGTGGATCGCCAAAACCTCGCTCGAATCGCCGTGCTACCCGGACTCGAGATGAAGAAAAGTGTATGAGGACTATTCTAATAAAATATCCTGAATTTCCTTCACAGTTTTCTGAGAGCAATTCCAGAAGTAGTGTATCATACACCAGTTTTCTCTGTATTACTTTCATCCCATCCGCTGATGCTTGCTCTTACGTATAAGGATTGAAGAGAAAACAAAGTATGTGAAGAACTTTAAATGAACTGAGAGGACTTTCAATGTGAGCCGCTGAACTCTGGTATAGTAATTAGAGGGAAAAGAACTAGACCCGTGAGAACAAAAAATTTGGAAACCATAGTTTTGAAGTGATCAGAAGCTACGGCAATTTTTCCCAATAATTAAAAAGTCTTACTTGTATCAATAGCAACCATTGTTCGACAAGCACAATTGAAGAGCATACAGCACTTTGAGAAGAGTTAAAACATGGACATAGGTCGAACGATGACCGAATCCAGGTGAATGGACTTTGCCTCTTGGTGTTCACAGAAAATTTAGTTTATGGAGAACGAAAGCTGAAGATTGAACTGGCATTTGTCGAAAATTTTCTGCAAATCTACGGCGTCTAATGTGTCGGTAGTACCAACTATCAAGAACAATTAATTGTCAGATAAGATAAGAACTAGATTTTAATTTTCACTTTTTATTTCGTGAACTTTTGTGTTGATATTTAATTTATTTTGAAATATAATCATAATATATTTTAAGAGGTAACTGTAATTTTGTAAATTATTTATGTAATATATGTCCTTTATTTTAATGTACAGTGTTTGGAAAAAATTACTTTTTTTTCAATCCATTTTGGCTCCCCCCCTAGCGAAAATTCTGCGTACGCCCTTGCTTGTATTCTATCTAAATTCTTTGAAACCCTTCTGAGCTCTAATCTTCTGGAACATCTGGAATCTCATTCTTCCTTCAAATTCGCCGGTATGGATTTCGATGCTCGATATCAACTGGTGATTTATTGTTTTCTTCCCTTAGGGACTATAGGGAGTCTTTTATGGCGGCACTTGACATTTCGAAAGCTTTTGACCTAGTATGGCACTCGTCGCTACTCTATAAACTGTTTTCCTTTGTGTTTCCTCTTTCTCTTTGCTTACTCATGTCTAGTTTCCTCTCAGATTGCACCATATCGGCATTTGTTGGATGGAGTGACCTCTTCCTCCTATCCTATTAATTGTGGTATTCCGCAAGCTTCTGTTTTATCTCCAACTTTATTCTTACTTTTCATAAACGATCTTCTCAGCTTCACTTGCAGCTCTGTTCATTCTTGTGATTATGACTCAATTCTCCATTCTTCCACTCATTTCAAATCTGTTCCCTCTTTTGCATCTAGAGTTGCTTCTCGACTTCTGCTTTCCGATTCCAGTCTTTCCGATCGGCGTGGTATCTCCCGGTGTTGCAGCCTTAATCTTGTAAAATTCAACTCTTTAAAAACACAACTTTACATCTCCACCTAAAAAGAAAAATCCTAACTTTCGTATCTTCGACAGCTCTCCCGTCTCACCTGAAGACAACATAAACGTTCATGGTCTAAACGCAAACAATAAATTATGTTGGAAACCTCATATCACAATGGTTGCTAAGGTGGCTGCAAAAGAGCTATGAGTTCTGTCCAGGTTGCCGGAATTTTTTTCTTCCGAACAGTTCATGGTCTAAACGTAAACAATAAATTATGTTGGAAACCTCATATCACAATGTGTGCTAAGGTGGCCTCAAAAGAGCTAGGAGTTCTGTCCAGGTTGCCGGAATTTTTTCCTTCCGAACAAGTTCATGGTCTAAACGTATAACTAATAAATGTATGTTTGGAAACTCATATAAAGGGTGCAAAGTGCCTCAAAAAGAGCTAGAGCGTCCAGGTTGCCTGGAATTTTTTCGCTTCCGAGGCACGTTCATGGTCCTAAACGTAAACATAAATTATGTCGAAACCTCATTATCCACAAGGCTGCTAAGGTGGCCTTAAAAGATCTGAGTTCTCGTCCAGGTTGCCGGAATATTTTTCTTCCGAACAGTTACTCCAATTATACAAGGACCTTACCCTCCCCTGTATGGAGTGCTGTTCACACATTTGAGGTGTCTCCGGTTCCAACCTTCTTTTGACTAGGGTTGAGTCTAAGGTTAAAAACTAATAAACTGTTCCTTACTTTCAAACTCCCTTGACCTTCTATCTCTGCGACGTGACGTTGATACACTATCTCTTTACTATATTTACTACAACAGCAGGTGCTCAAGGGAGTTGACCTATCGCATTCCACCTCCATTGCATCACCCTCATATATGAATATTGGGAACCACAGACTTATTCGTTGTTGTGCCTCTTTCTTTCCAGTCACCTCTCTTCTGTAAAACTCCTTACCTTCATTTGTTTTTCCTGCCGCATTTAATCTCCTTCTTTTTAAATCCTCCTTCTGTGGTCTTTTCAGAGATTTTCGTTAGACTTGGGCTTGGACAAGTTTTAATTTGTTTTTGTTTTAATTTATATTTCTTCTCCCTTCCTGCCGTGAGTGGTGGCTACCTGTATAATATATTATATATATTTATTTATATATATAGTTAAGTAAAAATATTATAGAGAACTGAGGTTGATGATAAGTCATATTATATTGTAATAGGTATAGTTAATATTATAAGTATAGTAAAGATCTATTAAATAGGTATAATTTTATATCTATATTAATGATAGATGTATGGAATAGTTGAATATATAAGATATATATAAATATAGAGTATATAGGTATATTAATAGGTATATATATAGTTATGGGTGATTGTAATAGAGGGTTTACATAATCAAGATAGTGAGAAGTATATGTAACTCGTGAATCCGTATAATGAATATGTATTATTCGTACTTAGTATGTAGGATACAAATACATATAATTAAGTGTAATGCATTCTTATTTAGGCAATATATAATAACTACTATATAATATATATATATTAGTATAACGAGTTGTATAAAATCGATTATGGCGTAGGTATATGAAGGTTATTAAATAAGTATTGCATCCCATTGTTTTGACGTGATGTATATATTTGTCGTGTAATAATATTAAAAACCTTGATGTGTTCTTGGGTAAAAGACTTTCTTTCAGAAATAACAGAGGAAAATTTGTATGTGTTTAAACTTATTTTAATGTAATTACGAACAAGTGCAATACTTTGAATCAGAATTTGCTAGTCGGGTGAGGTGTTTAAATCAAGTGATATAGTTAGATGTAATACAATAAAGATTAGTCGATCTAATCAGAATAGTAAATTACCATTATTATGTAAGGGTAATTATTAGGATGGAGAATTATATTATTATGTATTCCAGTAATATTGAATAGTATTGTAGTATAGTAATATATTATTATTTAATTAAGAAAAGAGTTTTTCAATATTAATGTAATTATTTAATATATATATCTATAGAGATGAGAGTTATCGTATAGGGTTAAAATTTGGAGTTGAGCATGCATTCAAATGTTTAGAATACGAACATATATCAAATGTATTTGTAAAGCGTTCACAAGAGGCATGTCATTGTCATCTTTAGGTCACGTTAACTATCAAATAGGTGCTTTTGTAAGTAGTAGACCTGCCCATCTGTCTATATCCCTGATTTGCAAGACAACAAAGTGGATAGGTTTTAGATCGATGTCGATTCTATATCGTGTTAAATTGCGTGTGCTTATATCGGAACAGGCAATAAGCTGAAAGTTGATGTGTAAATGAAAGGTATGCTGAAGTAGTGAGTGAAGGGCAGGTGATTTCGAATGAATCTTACGCACTATGACATCCTAAGAGATAGTGAGGGTGCGATAAGTTGAGAGATGGTCTTATGTGAATATAGTCAGCCTGGTGAGTTGATTACTGTATAGGCCGTGAATATAACTAATAGTCTAAAAGATAATGAGCGCGATAGGAGAGGTTAGAGAGTCGGTAAATATATGAACTGATATATTACAAACAACGTAACGCTGTGTCAAATAGTGGATTGAAATATATCTAAGATAATGGGGCTCTCAACTAGCGGACTGTGAGAGTAGCCTACAAATGACCAGTTTTAGACAGGAATGGCGTAGGATTGACCTACGTTCACGCCTGAAATATAAAGAACCAGCACTTAAACACTATTTATGGTCGATCTGATAGACTAGATCTCGTTATATACGATATGTGCTGTCAAAGAAGAAGTACAGCCTGTTCCTACTAGAAGATTTACATAGAAGTTTCAGTATTTGAAGACTTATTTACCAGCACAAGAGAGATAGGACGAATGAATATGATATTTCTGATTAGGGAGCTAGACCTGCGTGAGAGCGTAAGGTGAATTATATATTAAGAATGTGTTGATCACTGGTATATAGTTTGAAGAACCACAAAGACAAAGTGAGTGAGAGGAGAGACGATGATTCGAGGAGATGAATAATCACTAAACAGAGTTAGATGGAGAATGTGTCAAAGCAATGGGAGAAATGTGGAATTACTTAAGTGAAAAACAGAAGAAGTCGTAAGTGTTGTATAGTTCTGAAAGAATTCGTTCATTATAAGTTAACACATGAAAAAATTGGAACAGTGCCGTGTTTCACTGATGTCGTAGTAAAGAAGATGCAGAATGTCGAGTGTTAGGATTATAAAATTTAGTAGAGAATTTAAAGAATACCTAACGTAGTATACTTATACAAGATCGAGCTTAGTAATTCTAGTTCTCGTACATTATTAAGGGCTAAGAGCGAGGTAAGGCTAGGGGTAATATCAAGAGATGTTACGTCATGTCATGCTACCAAACGGTAATAAGTGGTAGCATTATACTAAGTAGTACGGTTACTTGTAACTATTATGATTTGATAATAATAGGAGAAGAAGCTATTGGAATGTAGTGGAACGATATAGTAGCGACCCCAGAATAGAAATTAGTAATTTGATAGCTCTAGGATAATAGAAAAACGTGAGGTATAAGTAGGTGAATGATAATTGAAGAGTGTATATACTAATAGCGAAATGTATACACACATCAGAGGTAAATAAGGTTATTCAAATAGTCATAAAGGTTCCATATGTGGATATTATATGGAAAGGGAGCAGGTCGTCAAAGCAGACGATCAGGAAGGAGAAAAATTTCAATAAGAAATATAATGACGGTCTAATTGCTGGACATTGGGTTTTTTATTTCGCAACATACATATAATAGGAAGAAAAAGGTTGAAAACAGCCAATGCAGAGAAAAAGAAAACAAAGAAATGAAAAATAAAGAGAAAATAAATGAGAATGACAAATACAAAAAATAAAATAAAGAAAAAACTAAAATGCACAAAATTTGAAAGGTCGATTTAAACAAAGATATAAGAGATTAAGACTTAAACAACTTTATATGATTAAAGAAAAAAATAAAGATATAAAATGACAATTAGTGTAGGCCCTGATGTATGCACACGATAGGCGTGGTATTGTGACAGACGTAGTAGTTATGTAATACCACAATAGAATCTCACACATAAATACTGAGAAGTTCAATCTTTGAGAAAATAAGGCAAAATGTTTTAAGAAGAGGGTTAGTTGATATCTATATCGCAAGCCCTCATCCACTACTAAAGAATGTTTCAGCCTAAGTAATTTCGATCCAGATCAATATTCCATACGTAAACCATAAAATTTAAAAACATTCAATGCAATACAAATTTTCATAAAGGGTTCTACTGGATAAAGCTTAAAACTTGAAAAAAAAATTCCAAGTTAAATATTGAGGAGAACCTTATAGTACATATTTTACTGCCCAATTAGGTTTGTAACGTTCATGAGAAAGATACGATAACACAGACTGTGAGACCAAGGGTAACAGGGTTTGGGAGCAAGACTGGAATTAAGGCCAGAAATTAGCAGAACGAAATATAGTGGATAAGAGACAAAGAGCATATAGATATTAGATCAAATGCTATTTCATTACAACAATAGGTTTTGTTGATATCTCAACGATTAGTGAGTATCTGAACCAAAACATGCGAAATGCAAATACTCTGAGTCGAATTTAATTCTTATGATAGCGGTTATTAAACCAAAGAGTTGATTGAAGAAAGCAAATTATAGAACCGGTAAGTTATAAGTAGATGCTGGGACTTGGATTCTAAAGCAGACAGAACAAAATATAGTTTATATATAGTGGAGTCGTTGTGGTGCACTAATCGTCGGCGATCGAGAGATATATCAACTTCCTTAAAACTCATAATGTAGGATTAGACACAGTAGAATTAATACGTAATACTATGTAGAGGTGACAGGTATAGTGATTTGATAAGATTGCAATACAGCATTGAAAATGATAATCATATAGGTTCTTACTTAACTGATTATGGATAATGGTATACTGAGGTCTAGCATCGCGCTCAAGGTACTTGAGATGCGTAAGAGATAGACAGATGTCTATGTATTTTGTAATACGAATATATAATGTATTATATATATATTATAATATATAGTAGTACCTTGTCGTATATATATATAAATATAATTATATATATATATATATAATATATATATATATTATATACGAATATATTAGATGATATTTATTAGGAATAATATATACAGATTATTAATATATATAGATATTAACTGAATTAGAAGTAAGCATTGGATGTAATATCATGATTAAGAATGCTGTAATAGCGAAGATGCTGGATTAGGGATATTATATATAAATAAAAAATGTAGTTTTATGAGGGGGTATAGTTATATATATAATTAGTATATATGAAGTTACGTAACGATTTGAGATGTGTTATGATCTAGTGAGAAGAATGGGATGAATAAGTCGGTTGTTTAAGTGGAAATGATATAAGCTTGTGGTCGGTAGTTGTCTGGATATTAACCGCTGGGAAGAGTTATCGAAAGTAAAATAGTAAGAGATATTGAGAAGATTACAGATAGAGGGTAGATGCCTGGAGGAGGGAGAATATGTGATCTATGGCGGAGAGGCGTATGGATAAAGGATAAGGGCAATAATAGGGAGGCTGAATGGCAGGGTTTTGTGAGGGGGTATAGGTTGTGGCCCACCTGGCCAAGGGATGCACCCAATTGACAGATGTCATAGTGAGGTCAGTGTTCGTGCGAGGTGCCCGTAGCTCTAGCCATTGTGTATTTTCGACTGGAGCCGAGCGAGGTTCTCACTAATAAGGTATAAGGGGGTGTAGCTGGGCTTTCTTTTCGAACTTGCGTCATATTCTTCTACTACTTTTCGTTTTCCTGATCTATGTTACGCACCTATCCCGCCAGTCTGGGAAAGAATTGGTGAGGATGATGATGATGGATGATGATGATGATGATGATGATGATGATGATATCTATATATATATATATATATATTATAATATATATATAATATATAATATATATATATAATATATATATAATATATATATATATATCTATATAATATATATATAATATATATCAAGAGAAATTGCTCTCTTTCCTTTTTTAGTGAGCCTGCGCTATCGCCTATGCCGCCGACCTAGTGCGCCTAGCGCCTATGCGCCTATATTTTGTCACATCAAGCGCCTATACGCCTTTGCGCCTATGCGCTTCCGCCTGCGAACCTTTTCGCCGGCCGGTGCGTTCTAAATTAAAAGCATGGTTAGTTGGAGCAAAGACAATGTATTTATCTAGGAAAGAAAAGACAATTTAAATAAAAATTAAAACACCGTAAACTAATATCTACACGTCCTCTTCCTCCTCCAAGTCCTTGTGGTCCATGTTTTCCCCCAGGAGGTTCAGCACAAGCGCGAAGATGTTGAAATTCAGAGCAGCGTTCCGAAAAGATTTGTCGTTAAGAACTACTGAACTAGTAATATAATATATATATATATTAATATATATATAAATATATTAAATAATATAATAACTTATAATATAGTATATAAATATATAAATATATATATATATATATAATATATATATATATATAATTTACACTGGTTTGTAGATGATAACAAGTTTGCCACGCTTCTAAGTTCTGACTTTTAAGGGTAAAAAAAATGCTTTGTTCCTGGTTTAATAGGCGCGGCTATAGGCGCAGTGAATTGGCTGTGCGCCTTTGCTTACCGTTTTTAAAAATTGTTGCGCCAATGCGCCTACAAATTGATAGTGCGCCATAGCACATAGGCGCATAGGTGTTCAACGCCCGAGCGTCTGAGATATATATATAATATATATATAAATATTATATAATAATATATATATATATATAATATAATATAATATAATATATATAATATTATAATATAAATATATATATATATATATGACATTAACAAAATAAAAATAGCAAAATTAAAATTTATAATCAATAATTTACAATTGAAAATTTAAAATGCTTTTCAAATATTAAAATATGAAATTCCTTTCTGTTTAATTAAATCCATCGAAGTAAATACATTGGGAAATTACTTTGTTTGGAAACAATATATTCAACCGCAGCATTCATCGATATCAAAACGAGAAAATATGCGCCCTTTTGTGACGTAGAGGTGTACAAACGGGCTTCGAAAACAATCATAGTGAGTGTTTGCGCATAGAGCCAACAAAACAGATGTTGAAAACGCAGCTAAAAAAGTTAAAAGGTGCTTTCCAAGCAAATCTGGATTTACATCCCCGTTTAAGCGAGAAAATGCAGCTTAAATCTTTAATTAAGATTCGTGATTTTCTTGGACCGCTAGAGTCTAAAATATCAGCTAACATATATTATTATATATTTACTAACATATACTGTATATTATCTAATTTAAACGAACTCTTAATTAATTAAATCAATTAAATAGTTTAATATCAAAAACACATACGTAAATAAATAAAAAAAACCGCAACAAGACAAGGTAGGCTATTTAAAGTTGTTGAAACGTATGAAAATGCGAGTTAATTGAAGAAGTTAATTCATTAATATTCACCTAATATAAAGGTAATTTACTAAAAAAAAAATGCTTAAAAGTGGCATGTAATATATTTTGTGCAAATTATATTTCCTTAAGGAGGTTAATAAAATGTAATAATAATATACGAGCCAAACTCACCAATCATTGCTTACATCACATGTACATTCAAGATTGCTCCTGCAAAAAATTAAAGATATAAATTTTGAACTGCAAATCTCGCTGCAGTGATCTTTAAGATTGTTTAAGTTGGGTAAAAAGATCTTGATTAGTGGGACACTTCTCATGAGGAATCTTCAAGTTATTTACAGAATTTAAATTTAGGAGAATTCCTAAAAATTTCGCTAGCAGGACGGAAATTCAGATTTTCGTTCATCCAACCCAATTATTCAATATTAATTTTAAACACAAAGCCTACAGGTGGGCATTACCGCACAAACTGGCAAACCCTGATCAAAAAGATCATATTTTACGGGAATAGATTAACATTTTACCCGACAAATGGAAAGAGTTGGAGTTGGAGTTGGAGTCGATAAAAATGTTCAGAATCAGAATCCGTTTCCAACTTGAATATAAATTGTAATAACACCATTTTAGACTAATAATGTCATTAATTCTCCTTTCCAGAAACTTAGTTCTGATTGAAATTTTTTTAAGCAATGTGAATTAAAAATTTTTAGAATCAAAAGCCCCTTTCATAATGCATGAAGAGTTCCAATTGAATATAGTGTTTTATAAGATTTTCATGAAGTATATACAAAAAAAATCTTATGTTTCATAATGTTATAGAAGACGATGATGCTAATAAAAATTAATGCGAATAAAAAATTGTCTTATTCAAAGTTGCGGAGCTGAGCAGGTAAATTTTTTGTAGTCTCAAACTCTGGTTCCGACCTCATCATTCGAAAACTCTAGGGTTCCGATCACTTTATTTTCACTTGCAATTAATATAAATTTAAAAAATATTTTATATAATTTTTTTTCCTTCACCAACTCAGACTGCCTCTAAAAATTAATTTTGTTTCGCTCCGGCTCCAGCTCCAGCTCCAGCTCCAGCTCCAGCTCCAGCTCCAGCTCCAGCTCCAGCTCCAGCTCCAGCTCCAGCTCCAGTTCCAACTCCGGCTCCGACCTTCTGGTTTTACTAGCAGAAATAAAAATCCACCAACAAAAGCATCAAATTTGAAAGGCTTTTGCAGGTTATCCACTTTTTAATTTTAAAAGTTGTTAAAGACTTAGGATGAAAAAAGTTTCAATTAAATCTTTCAACTACATCAAAATCGGCTCTATTCCCAAATCGTCGATAGGAAAAATAGCCGTCAATTTTTAAAAAATTATGTCATCTTTTTTATCTCATGAGTTTCAATTTGTCTAGGGTGGTTTGGGCCATATGTACAAAATATTTTGCGACCATTTTTCCTTTCCCTTTGAATGTCTATACGATTTGGACTAATATCAAATTTTAAATATGTGCAGCCTTAGCCTATAATTTATTATATATATATATATAATATATTATATAATTATATATATATAATTATATATATATATAAGATAATTTATATTATATATATATATATATATATATATATATATATATATATATATATATATATATATATATATAAATATAGTTACTCAAACGAACCCAACAAAACATTTTTAAACAGAATAAAACAAAAATAAATAAAAGTTTTGTGTTATGCTATACAAAATATGATTTGAATCAATAGATCAATAGATCAATAGAATATTGATGGGTGGGAGGGGTAGGGTGGGTGTCTTGATTTGCTGACTTACTGATTTACTGCTTTAGGGTGTGTAAAAATGCAAATTTTTTACGTTATAAATATGATAAGAATAAAATTTTTAGTAAAAACAAAATGTTTTAAGCAAATTAAAAAAAAAAAAAAAAAAAAAAAAATAAAAAATAAAATGAAAATTTGAAAATACATTAAAAATTAAAAAAAAAAAAAAATAGACACAAAGTTTAAATGTAAAATGTAACTTGTAAAGTAAAAATAGCAAACAATATATGCATGTTGCAACCTAGGAAAAACTCTATATTAGTTGACGTTTATATAAAGAAAACGAGATTTGAAAATAGAAATGTACACCTTCAGCCTTTAGAAATAGGTTTATCTTTGTAAGATGCATCCGTACTCTTCCTCCAGCCTTATTTATACATCCTCTTCTGTGTGTTCTTCAAATTTCATTTTTCTATGGCCATTTCCAAGGTTTTGGGGCTCTGCTCCATTACCCTGGGAGCGTATCAACATGTAACCGCTATTGTAACGATGTTACCTTATAAGAAATGTGTATGCCAAGTTTCATCCTCCTATAATCATTTTCAAGGTAATGGGGCTCAGCCCCAACACCATATGGGCATAGCGTCACTTTACCTCTTCTGTATCGAGGATGTATACCAAGTTTCATCATTCTACGGTCATTTCCTACTTGGAGGGGCCAGCACCCCTCCTCTGGGGGATGAATGGCTACATAACCTCGGCTGCACCGAGGATACCTTACAAGAAATGTGTATACCAAGTTTCATCCTTCTATGATCATTTTCAAGTTATTGATGTTCAGCCCAAACACCATATGGGCATAGCGTCACCTTACTTCCGATGCACCTAGGATACCTTATAAGAATTGTGTATACCAAGTTTCGTCCTTCTACGTCATTTCCTACTTGGAGGGGCCACCACCCTCCTCCGGGGGATGCACGGTCACTCCATCCGTTACTAGGTATGGTCTGGTGCGGTGCGGTGCGGGACCATTGCGGGGTCGGGCCAAGGCGGGGCAAGGACTCACCAGGGACGGTGAACAACAATTATACGAACATACTTAGCAAATAATAATAATAAAAAAAATAAATAATAATGATAATAATAATAATAGGAAAAACACATTAAAATATAATAATAATAATAATAATAATAATAATAATAATAATAATAATAATAATAATAATAATAATAATAATAATAATGAAATAATAATAATAATAATAATAATAATAATAATAATAATAATAATAATAATAATAATAATAATAATAATAATAATAATAATAATAATAATAATAATAATAATAATAATAATAATAATAATAATAATAATAATCATGAGCAAGGGTATCAGGATACACGCTAGGTAATGATACCTTAAATATTTCAATCCACCCCCATGTGTATAAGCAAGGGGTACTCACACACGCTTCGCGTGTGTGAGACACACATGTATACGCGTACGAATCTTCGATTCGTACGCTCTTATTTGGTTGCAACTATGTTGTCCTATCACTACTACTTCTACTACTACTACTACTACTACTACTACTACTACTACTAATAAATAATAATAATAATAATAAAACTATAAATTTAAGAATAATATGATTGCAATATTAATTTTAATGTCATAAAATAATAATAATAATAATAATAATAATAATAATAATAATAATAATAATAATAATAATAATAAATAATAAATAATAATAATAATAATAATAATAATAATATTAATTATTAAATGAAAATAATATAATAATAATAATAATAATAAAAATTAATAATAATAATAATAATAATAATAATAATAATAATAATAATAATAATAATAATAATAATAATAATAATAATAATAATAATAATAATAATAATAATAATAAAATAAATAATAATAATAATAATAATAATAATAATAATAATAATAATAATAATAATAAATGCACCAACCTCATTAAATCTTTACATGAAATATACCCAGGAGAAAATACAAGGAGTTAGAATTTTCTATTATTCAAAACCCTTATAATTCCCATTAAAAATTTAGAAGTAAAATAAATAATAAGAAACCGGAACTCGGCTCAAATGAAAAAAAAAAAACTTAACTTCCAATGAATCAAAAAAAAAAAAAAATAAAATAAAAAAATTATGCCAGAATATAATAGCAGCGGTAAAAAATATAACTTAATTAATGAAAACATTAAAAACAGAATAGTACAAGAAAAACTATTATATATATATATATGATATATATATAGTATATATATATATATATATATATATATATATATATATAATAGAATATTATATAATATATGTATACTTATATATATATGAAAACATTAAATATAGATAATTACATAATAAACTTATATATATATATTATATATATTATATAAGAGGCGACTTCTAAACTCGGGCTGCTCGGGCTTAGACCGAATAATCATTATAGAAACGATCGATCTTCTTGAATCAAATTTCATTAAAGTTACAATAAAATTCTCTTTATTTTGCAAATTAGTCTATGAAAGTAAACTATTTACTCATACGTATAAAGAGTTATTTAAAATTATTTATTAAATTTTTTTTAAAGAATAATGCTATTTTTATATCAATCATTAAAAGCTGAGCATTTTGGAGAAGCCCGGGCCGGGCTTCTCGGAAATAGTGGAGTGATAATGCATATACACAGTTACATAGAAGATATTATTTTATATTAAAGAAAACGTAAATTAGCAATAACTTAGTATCTAATGGTAATATATATATATATAATATATTATATATATATATTTATATATAAATAATAATAGTATATATATATATAATAATAAAAGATATATATAAATATTATGATGATTAATATATATATATACTATATAAAATAAGTATAGGAGAGAGAAGAGAGAGAGAGAGAGAGAAGAGAAGAAGAGAGAGAGAGAGAGAGAGAGAGAGAGAGAGAGAGAGAGAGAGAGAGAGCGTTTTTACATCATTTATTTATTCCTTTAATCGCCAAAAGTACAACTATTTATTTTCTTTAATCTTTACTGTAACTTTTACTTTAATAAAATTCTCTAAAATTCATCGAAATTAGCGTTGCTGTCATGATAATTATCAATTTTTATATGACAAATCTGCCATCATTTCAGTTTCCACAACTTTTCTAAAGTCAGATAAACTTCTTTCTGGTCATACCAGCACCATCTAATTTCGCTAAAGAATCCTATTTTCCTTTATTCTTTCAACACTTTCTAATCACTTTCTGAAGAGCTTTGTTCTGAGTTCTCGTAACTTTCTGAACAACTTCTCTCAATAACTTTATCTGTAAAATGACGATAGACTTTTGTAAAAAGATTTTTGAAAAAAAAAATCATGTTATCTTCTAAATGTTCAAATATTATACAAGTGAAATATGAAATTTTTGCAACTAAAGTAGATTCAATTCAAAGCTGGAGTAGGGTGCCAGGAACTTCTCCAGTCCAGAGCCATGCTAGCCTGCTTGGTATTTCTCCAAACAATTCAGCCTTCACCACGATGAGTACTATTGGATAAGTATAATAATAATATACTATTATTATATTATATATATATATTATATATTATTATATAATATATATATATATATATAAATATATAATAATATATATATATTATAATATATACGAGGGGTGATTCAGGAGGATAGTAAAGAATGTATCAGGTGATAGTATGGGCTCTTGTGAGTATAAATGGTTTAATAGACATATGTCCAACTCTCAAAGGGTGTGGGGATACAGCTGTTTGAATATAGCATAACATTAAAAGTGGGGGCTGTTAATAAAACTACGTGCCTATGAACATTTATTGGTTCTGCATGATCTCAGTTGAGGATATATACATACATCAGGTTATATAAGTAATATGTTTCAAGTTCCAACCCCCGGCTTTCAACACTTTCAACTCGCCTGTCCAATTGTACGTGTAGCGTACGAATTTTATGTCGATTCTTGTTTTATGATGGCCCCAATATTCATAATGTCGAGCGACCAATTCCTCTCTTGTGTTAACCTGTTCTTTTAAACCTCTGTTTTCATCCATCCCAGAGGACAATTATATCATAAAGTTGTAAGTGTCTGGGAACCAGAGGGCCATGTACGGGATCCATACTGCGGCCTATCTCATACGATCGGGGAATATTGTATTTAGAACTGTGTTACCTGACGAGTAGGATGTGCTGGGGCTCCGTCGTGCTGGAAGAACAAGAGCATACGCATCCTTGTAGCCAAAGGAACATCATCCAAAATGGTGGAAACACGTTTTGCAAGAAGTCTGCATACATGGCACCTGTAAGCCGGTTCGGCAATACAACAGGCCCAATCAACACATTATCGATGACACCGCACCACACATTAACACTAAAACGATACTGAAAATTCGAATCCACAACTGGTATGTGGATTTTTCCTCCGACCACCTATGTGACGTTTATGGGTGTTGTTGATCCCGTGACGAGAAAGGTAGCTTTCATGCGGTGATAATAATATGGAATGGTTATTAATGCGCGGTTAGGCATTACCCAAGAAAAAACTCGCAAACGTTTGACTATAATCTCCTGTTCTTCAAGGTGTTGCACGCGCTGTAGATGATAAGGATACAAGCCATGCTGACGCAATATTCTCCATACTCGTGTTTTGTGGAATTTAACCGACATTTGTTAGAAATTCTTTCCTGTGTGTCTTGTTGCGGGGCTTTGTATCTACCACTGAGAGTGTTTCTACATCATCCACATTTTGTTTCCATCGCCTTGCTCAGAGGAAATATGCCTGCTGGGTACTGCCCCTAGTAGTATCTCAGGGATATTGCACGACGACCTTGACCGCGACCTTTTTGACCGCGACCTTTTTGGCCTTGACCTTTTTGGGCCTTGACCTTTTTGGGCAATCCCTAATTTTTTTGAGAACCCAAATTTTTATCCGAGGAACCCTAATTTTTGTCAACCCTAATTTTTCCCGCTAACCCTCGAATCGACAGAAGGTGCGCCAAACGTTGCCGTAAGCAACCGTTTGTAACCCGTTGAAAAACCCCCCCCCCCCCCCACCCCTTTTTTAAAAATTTTTTTTTTTCGGTTCTACCCTTTGGCTTTCCATGGGTCAATTTTTGGCCCACCCTTAATTTTTTGGCCACCCTAGGGGAGTCCCTATTTTTTTGATGTCTTTAACTTTTTTGTCCTTGACCTTTCTCAAAGCTTGCCAGATACCGTGGGTCAATTTCGACCCACGGTAATTTTTTGGCCTTCCTTTAGGGGCTTAGCCCTTTTTTTGATGTCTTAACCTTGTTTGACCATGATATTTCGGCTCTTACCAGATACCATGGGTCAATTTTTGGCCCACGCTAATTTTTTGCCACTCGTGGCCCACCGTCACATATTTCCGTTCAACTTAAACGTATGTATGGATCTATCCTACCTTGAACATACCTACACACAACACACCACACACACCCCATCACACACACACACTACACACACACACACACCACACAGATTTACTACACTCACACACAGATTACTTACACACGCAGATTTACTTACACTTCACACAGATTTACTTTACACTTATAACACATTCACTATGACACTTATACACACTTCACTAGGACACTTACATTTACACATAGACACTTACATTTACACTTATACTCACAGCATGCTACAAACACACTATATCCAACCTTTGGTCTTCCACGGGCTCAATTATTTATGGACTTCAGCATTATTGATGACTCATCTTTGTGACGTCATCTTTAGCGGTTCATTTTTGATGGTCCTATATTGATTGTTCAACTTTGATGGCTCCCAATCACCGTAAGGAGTATATAGTGATGTTCTATTAGTGGTCTATGAGTATTCTATGAGTGCTGGGAGTGCCAGGTGATTGCCAAGTGAGTGCCAATGAGTGCCAATGAGTGCCAAGTGAGTTGCCAATTGAGTGCAAGGGAGTGCCACATAGGCCACGGTGAGTGCTAACATAGTGCCAACTGAGTGCCACTTTTTTTCAAGCCTTTCTAGCCTCCCCTGAGCCGACTAGAATGGCCCTAATATGGGTGTCTACCCCCAGTGTTATTAGTAGGTATGAGTGAATCGATTGGTGTATTATTACATAGTTGCTAGGAATACTTCCTACTATGAGTTAATCTTTTTCTAACACTTATAGCATGATCAGAAATAATATATCTAAAGAGTTTTACACAGTTGAGACAGTACGCAAACGGTTTCTAGTCTTGAGTCCGCGGCCGGCAGTGTGAACACGTTCGGCAAAACCGCCCGGCCGGCGTGCGCCGCAGGCGCAATATTCCTTCGGGCCCGCCGCGTGCGCCCGCAGGCGCAATATTCCTCGCCCGCCGCGTGGCGCCCGCAGGCGCATATAAAGGTTCAACAAGTGCACGTGCGTCCGCAGACGCAAGTATTCCCGCGCGAAACGAAAAATTATGATATATCAAGGTAAACTTATTCAAAGAATTTCTTTTCAAATATACTATGAGTCATTCATTTTTACTTACAATTAGAATAAATAATTTTATAAAAAAATATTACTTTACAATCAATAAAGTCAGTAAATCAGTAAATCATAGAGGTGGTTACCTAAACACCGAAAGGGATTAGTACGCCTTGGTTTTACTGTTTTACTGCTTTAATCATGTTTACTGCTTTAACTCGCATATTATTAACATTACATACCCTTAAAAGCAAGTAAATCAGTAAACGAATTAGAGGTGTTACCTAAACAACCATAAGGGAATTAGGTATGCTTTTGTTTTACGTGTTTACTGCCTTTTAGAACTCATGTTTACTGCTTTACATCTCACTATTGTATTAACATTGACATACCTTAAAGCCAGTAAATGCGAGTAATTCAATAGAGGGTGTGCCTTAACACCAAAGGGAGTTAGTATGTTTTTGTTTACTGTTTTTACTTGCTTACTCATGTTTTACTGCTTAACTCATAATATTTACTGCTTGTACGTCACATATTATAACATGACATACTTATTAAGCATGTAAATCAGTAAATCAATAGGGGTGTTACACCTAACACCAAAGGGATTAGTATGCGTTTCTTACGTTTTACTGCTTTAACTTTCATGTTTTACTGCTTTAACTCATATGGTTTTAACTGCTTTACTGTTTTAAACTCATATGCTTTACTGCTTAACTCATATATTTATTAATTATGTTCTTTTACATATTTGTTTTAATACTTTATTTATTATTATTTTATTATTATTTATTATTTTCATTTTTATTGTTTAGTAAAAAAGTAATGAAGGAAAAACACATGCAGTGTCTGTGAATATAAAACATTTTATTTAAATAAATTGTACGAAATTTTATTAAAAACCTTTTTATATATACGAGTTTTAAGGGTTTAGTAAAATCGCATTTTTTTATTTTTAAAGTCATTTGTTTTATAGCTCATTTAGAAAACTATAAAATCATTTGTAAACATAACTAATTTTTAACATCACGATATTTACACTTTTATAAAACATAATTTGAATTTTATTAGAAACTGAAACATAATTAATTTTATTAGAAACTGAATATAATGCTTGAAGCAGGTAAGACATAGTGTATTTACATTTCATGCGTCTAGTTTAAAAAAGATGTTATGGTAATGGATTATTCAAAATATAAAAATTTTACAGTTCAAAGAATCGAATTATGTGGTAACAGCATCGTTTGTTGCTCCATAAACGGAGATCGCAATGTTCTGTGAGGTGAATGTGACGAGGCAAGGTATTGAACTGATGAGCATAGTCATCCCTTCTCTCTGACTCATCGGATTTATCATTAATAGAGATAACTGACTGATGAGCGAATGCTCATGTTTAAACACCGATTGATTCCTTCTTCATTCCATCTTTAATAATGTCAAAGTACGTTTCTTGCGTTTCCTCTTATTCAATTTCAATGAGTTGGAGGATGGCTTCAAGATAGACCATACATGTGAGGGTTGAGTGTTAGACTCGATCGCAAAGAGAGACTTAGTCCTAAGGTACCCTTTCTTCAAAATGTTTAAATTGTGATGGATTTCCATCAAAGGGTCTGCAGTGAGATCGTATGCATATAAAATACTATTCTTTGCGTATTCTTCAAGATTTAAGCCTGTCCCGCTATCATTACATGATACAGTATTAGCTATTAAGTCGTAAAGAAGGCCGCGTACGTAGAGAGATAGGTCTTCCGTTGGTATAACATTCTAATCAGTTCCGTGAGGCAGCCATTCACATATTTAAACTGATATCCCCTAAGTCGAAAGGTGTGAATTTATAGGGGTGACTTTATAATGCGGAGATAGGCTCATTGGTTCCACATCCCTATTATGTACTTTTCTGTGGAAATTTCCTGTTCACAATGGTTAGGGATATTGTACTCGATAATCCTTGAGATGAAATATAAATATCTTGGGTTTCAGCTCTCTTAATAGGGTACTTGTGCTGTAGTATTCAAAAGCGAATTTCAATTTGCCAAATGACGCTGGTGGTGAAATTTTCATCTTTTGCTAAACGATAGAGATTAAGCCTCCAGCGTGTTGAAAAAAAACAGGTTCTGGATTAGCATACAGGCTGATGTCCAAGAACCTGTTTCAAACTGGCTGGGGCTTAGCTCGTATGTTTAGAAAAGTGATAAATTACACCCACAGGTCGATTTGGAAAATTTGAAAAATTCGGCTTTTGAATACTCAGCAAATACCCTATTAAGAAGTTTGAAAGACCAAGATATTTAATTTGCATAAGGGATTATCGAGTTCATATCCCTAAACATTGGTGAAACGGAATTACCACAGAAAGTTAGATAGTATAGGAATTGTGGAACATTGAAGCGTATTCCGGGAATTATATAAGTAGGTCACCCATAACAGCGACCTTTCGGACTTTAGGGGTAATCAGTTTATCATGTGAATGGATTGCCTCCGACGTGAGTTAATGAAATGTTATAGCAACGAGACCTATCTCTCTGTACGCGGCCTTTTGACGACTTAATAGCTAATACGTGTAATCATGTAATGATAGCGGAAGGCTTAATCTGTGAAGAAACGCAAAAGATAAGTAAGTTAAATGCCTATGATCTTTACTGCAGTCCCTTTTCAGCTTGAACGTCCTATCATTAAACATTTTGGAGAAGGGTACCTTAGGACTATAGGTCTCTCTTTTTGGATCGAGTCTTACAATCACCCATCACTGTAGTGGTCTATCTTGAGCATCCTCAAATCATTGAAATTGACAGAGGTATACGCAACGTACTTTGAAGTATTAAAGATGAATGAAGAGGAAATTAAAACTATGTTTAAAAACGAGGCATCGCTTTTTAGGTGGTTCGCTATTAACGAAATAAACTCTATGTAAAGTTGGAGAGGATACTCTGCTTCATTTCAATACATTGCCTCGTAGTCCACTATTCACCTCAACAGGGACATTGGATTCTCCGTTTATATTATGAGCAAAAAACGATGTGTTCACATAATTGATTCTTTGAACTTCAAAACTTTATATCTGAAATTAATTCATCTATATCACCTTATTTTTTAAAAATTAATAACTAAATGTAAGCTGTGTAAACAAACTGCTCCGGTCTTATCCCTGTTCAACCCTTTATATTCTTAATTTCATGTGGAGTCTTTGTATTTATTACATCTATGTGCTTCTTTAAATAATGTATGTTTTTAATAAACTTGTAAACTATATTCGATGCTAAAAAATTTGTATGTCAATGATTTTTATAGTTTCTGATAAATAAATAAATGCTTTAAATGAAAAATGCGAATTTACTACCCCTAAAACTCGTATATATAAAAAGTTTTAAGAAATTTCGTACAATTTTATTAAAATTAAAATGTTTATATAAAAGAGACACTGCATGTGTTTTTCCTTCATTACAATTATTTTAATAAAATAAAATGAAAATAATACCCCAATAATATTTTAATGTTCTGAGGACAGTATCTGAACCAAAATATTAAAGAAAACATTAATGTTAATAAAATATGAGTTAAAGCAGTAAAGCATATGAGTTAAAACAGTAAAGCATAGATAAAACATATGATTAAAGCAGTAAAAACATGAGTTAAAGCAGTAAAAAGTAAAACTAAAAAAAGGCATACCTAATCCCTTTGGTGTAGGTAACACCTTCTATTGATTTACACTGATTTACTGCTTAAGGTATGTAATGTTAATCTTTTTAGTAAATTTTAAAGCAGAAAAATTATTTAGTTTTAAAGCAGTAAAACATGTGGGTTAAAGCAGTAAAACAGTTTAAAACAAAAGCATTACTAATCCCCTTTGGTGTTAGGGGTAACACTCTATTGATTTACTGATTACTTGCTTTAAGGTATGTAATGGGTTATATAATATGGTGAGTACAAGCAGTAAACATGAGTTTAAAGCAGTAAAACAGTAAAACAAAAGCATATAAAGCCCTTGGTAACAGCGTAACACCTCTATTGATTTACTGATTTACTGCTTTAAGGTATGTAATGTTAAATATTACTATGTTTAGTAAAGCAGAAAGTTAAAACATGAGTTAAAGCAGTAAACAGTAAAAACAAAAGCTCTAATCCACAAAAGCATACTAATCACCTCTATTGATTTACTGATTTACTGCTATTGGGTATGTAAAGATATGTTTTTTATAAAATTTCATACCAATTGTTAGTAAAAAATTTGAATGATCTCATAGGATATTATTAAAAAGATAACTTGCTTTGAATAGTTTACATTGATATTCATATTTCAGTTCGCGGCGGGAATATGCTCTGCGGGACGCTACCGCGGCGAGCGGTTAAGCGGAAATATCTGGGCGCCTGTGGCGCGCACGCGGCGGGCGCGGGAATATTTGCGCACTGCGGGCGCATCGCGGCGGGCTGGTTCGCGGAAATATGGCCACCTGACGGCTGCGGACTCGGACTCGGAAACGTTTGCCGGTCACTTGTCTCAACTGTGTAACTCTTTAGTTATATATTCTGTCATGCTATAAGTGTTAGAAAAAGAACTAACTCATAGTAGTTGAAGCATTCTAGCAGACTGTAATATACACCAATCGATTCATCCATACCTAATAACACTGGGGTAGACACTTCCATATTAGGGCATATTCTAGTCTCAGGGGTGCTAGAAAAGTGCTTGAGAAAAAAGTGGCACTCATGCGCACTTATGTGGAGCACTCACGTTGGGCACTATGTGGCTACTCACTTGGCACTCATTGGCACTCGACTGGCACTCATTGGCACTCACTTGGCAACTCACCTGGCACTCACCCAGACACTCATTTAGAATACTCATAAACACTATTAGATACATCACTAGATACTCCTTCGGTATTGGGAAGCATTCAAGTTGAAACCATCAATATTAAGGCACCATCAAAGATGAACCGCTAAAGATGACGTCATCAAGATGAGTCATCAAAGATGGCTGATTCATAAAAATTGAGCCATGGAAGACCAAGGTTTGGTAGTGTGTTTGTACATGTGTGTTATAAGTGTTAAATGTAAGTGTCTATTGTGTAAAATGTTAAGTGTCATATGTGAATGTGTGTAAAGTGTCATAGTGAATGTGTGCTATAAGGTAAATAATCTGTGGAGGTAAGTAATCTGCGTGGTGAGTAATCTGTGTGTGTTGAGTGTAAGTAATCTGACGCAGAAGCGTTGTGTGTGTGGTGTGTGTGTGTGTTGTGTGGTGTTGTGTGTTTGTGTGTAAAGTGTGTGAGGTGTTCAAGTTATAGATACCTACATGCGGTCAAGTTAGGAACGAAATATGTAGACGGGTGGCACGAGTGCGGCAAAAAATTAGCGTTGGGCCACAAACAGGTCCCGACCAATAAGTGGTATCTGGCAAGGTCAAGACAAATCATGGTCAAACAATGGTAAGACATCAATAAAAGAAGGGCTTAAGCCCTAAAGGAAGGCCAAAAAATTACCGTGGTCAATCTCTCC
>JABUQX010036119.1:0-35781 GCA_015478945.1 Trachelipus rathkii | reverse complement strand
TAAAAAGTTTATTAATATTAAGTAATTATATATATTATGTATATAATTATTTATATATTATTTATATGTATATTTATATTAATATATTAATATTTAATTATAATAATATATATATATATATATATTATTATTTATATTATATTAATATAATATATAATTAATTATATAATTTATTATATAATAATATATATATATATTAATAAATATTGATTATATATATAATTTATATATATTTTGTATTTTAATCCGTATATATAAAGATTTGTAATTAATAACGTAATCGGGGGTGACAACCCTCTCGGTAACAATTACTATAAAATGATATTTATTTATAAATAATATTATATTAACATAGTATTCATCATGCACATGCACATACACACAAGTTTTAAAATATATATATTATATATTTAATATTATATTATATATTATATTACATAATATATATAAATATAATATATAATATTAATATATATATAATTAATAATATATTAATAGGCTTTTCACACTACCTTAATCATGCATCAACCTGTTTCAATGTGGCCAACAAACCTGTATTCCCTAATGAATACTCCGCGATACTATATAATAGGCTAGCAATGCTCTCATCAAAACGTGAGTCACTACTAAGATGAGTGAATGAAATTTCCAGAAGTTCTCTGATTGACTGTTTGATGACAGTCTATAAGTAGGAATAATGTTTGATGGTGAAACTAATTTCATGAGTAAAATCAAGTTGCAAATAATTTCTCTCAAAAGAATAATTTTGAGGTGTGGTGCTATGAATTAAAGGTATTATGAATCTATTATTTAATTGTGCATGTTGCATATAACTCATGTATATGCTTGTTCGACACTCTTAGTTTTGGCTGGAGGTTCGACTAAAACGGTTCCTGGAAGTTATAATTTAATGAGGATTCATAGTAGCTGATCATTTGGATTTGTGTGAATTATCGCTATATTACTATGGAGTTAATCTATCTTTAAAAATATTTACATTTTGTTGATTACGATATATAATTATATATTACGGTTACTGTTAGTGTTGAGGATTTGTTTGGTGTTGCTGACATTCTATTTGGTGTAAGGAGGTTATATATAAAATATTATGTATTGTCGAATAGGTGATGGTGAGAGTTAATAAGTGAGGAGATGTCTATAGGTTCTGTGAATAGTATATGTGAGGTATAGTATATAGTGAGGTAGGTTTTGAATTGGAGCTGCGGTACTTTGTAGAGTTTGTAAGCAATATGTATTCTCTAATCTTAATTTTCATCCTAAGATGTAGATCTTGAGGTTGTAATATTTTAATTATATTTCGTCATGCAGATGTATTGACTTAATGTTGTAAGTATTATGCATCTTGTTATATGAGGTTCTGCAAGTGCCTTGTTTTGTGCTATTTGCAAGTATGTCTTAATATTTCCTTGTCGAGTTGTGTGGTATAGTTTGGTGAGAGCGTTAATTTAGTAATTGGACAGCGATTGTAGTAGTTTGGACTAAGTTGGTGGTAGAGGCTCTAATCTGAATTTGTTGTAATTTGAAGTTAGTAGATGTACTCCGTGTGTGGGATATCGGATATGTTCTTAGTATTTTTTAGTTCTTATTAATGTATATGTTGATAATTGTTATTGTCAGCTAAATGTCGTTTTGTGAAAGTTAAATTGTGCTAATACAAATTAAGCCAAGGACTTTTAGTGGTCGTTTTCTTAGTGTGAGATAAATTGTTCGGGTGTGGTATATAAGTAACGATATTTGGGGATTTAGAATGGTACTAATCGAGTTTCGATCTATTGTGAATTAGAATGATGATGATTTTATTCGTGAAGCGGACATTGTAATCTATTGTCGGTCAGCAGTTTGAATTTTGGTTTAATGTTACGTAGTTTGTAATGGCAGGGTCAGAATTTGTCGCTTGTGATTTAGGTTCACCAACGTGTTTTGGTGGCATGCGTTGCTGTCATCTTCTCATTTTTGTGTGGTTGTGTGTTGTCGCATTTTCATAGAGTGTTAGACATGCGGCAATGCGAATAAGTTAAAAATGGTGCAGGATGGATAACCCTTAAGGTAGTGTGATAATGTATTTCATTTGGAAATGATACTTAAGTGTGTTCGTCTAATTGAACTGTTGTGTGTATAAAGATACTTGTATATCAGCACAATTAATAAGTATTTCTCTCTATACACTATTTAGTAATAGTTTACTCGTCCCGTTCTAGACTCAAAATTTAACTTACGACATTAACTAAGGTCTGATTGCTGTATCACTAAATTCCTTTTTTGGACATTCTAATTACGCAAACAGGAAATGCTATTTATGTTTATCCTTATTAAAGTGTATAGCGTAGTGCCTCAAACATCTTTATCAATTGCTCCAATTATTTTCTTATATATCTCTTACAACCTATTAAAATAGTTTAAGATTTGTTTATAACAACTGTTTTTTATATATTTGAAAGGATTGTTGCAGTCGATATCATTGTCGTGTGTAATCATCGTCACCATATGTCGTGAAATAAAAGATCGTTGATTTTTATCTTTCGTACATTTAGTAAAAATCTCAATTCCGACAATTTCAATCTATTTCAGGTATAAGAAGATAGAAGAGATCGAGAGCTATTATATTACTAAATTGCTTCTTCGATTTTTTATTATGATAATAGAAACAAATCCCTGTATTCAGTTAGATATGTGGTATAACATATTATTAGTCACTCTCACACTCGACTGTTAACTTCGTAAAAACTAAAACTACATGTGACATTAAAATTTAATGTTAAAATATTCCTTCGTTTTATTTTGAACTGCACTATTGTATTTACTAGTATATCCGGTGATCGTCTCACTTTATGCAACATGAGATTTAAGTGAGATCTATTTCCATCAAAGTAAGTTATATTACGAAAAGATGGTGGTAGTATTTATACACAATTTGTTGTGGAACTTTTTAGATGTACAATTTTCATATTCGGTGAAAAGGTTTATAGACCTGAAGAGTCCGATTAGAACAACATAGGGGTGAGTTAGAAGAAGGATGACAATGCATTTTTTAGATACATCCTTTTGCAAGGAATTGAGAGCACATCTTTAATTGGTGAGGATAAGACATCATATATTTGTGTTTAATTAACGGTTAAAATTAAATTTCATACTCTACTTAGAATCATTTTTCATTCATTTCAATAAATCTAACACCTTCTTGTATGGACTTTAATTGATCTAATAACAAGATCTTAAAATATTTGAAAAATTAATATTATCATGAAATTATTTATTGTGATTTTTATTTTTTTTGTCGTAATCTTTCTTTCATCTTTTTTATATTTCATAAATTACAATATTAATAATATGTCGATTCCTTAAGTTTATTTCATTGTAAGTTCTGAGGAGGAGACATTGTACTTTTATCTCGAAACGTAAACTATGTTTAATTTTTTAATATTTTATTCCTTTTTGCGTTTTAAGTGCCTTTAAAAATTTTTCTTTACATTTGAAGAGTTTGAGCTGTTTTAAAACTCTCATGATGATGCATAAATATTATATATTATATAAATCTATTAATAAAAGTATTTCTATTCTGTTTTATCCATTTCACTCTTATAAAATTATTGCTTAGTAATAGAGACAAAGAAGATCCCAAAGAGAATCCTGCTTGGGAAATAAATAAATCATCCTCTAGAACAATTACAGCCGTTTCAATATATATATATATTATATATATATATTTCATCTAGCCCTATATATATATTACTCGTTATTATATATTATCGTTATATACTAATAATTGTAAGGATATTTATATCACTATATGACTTATGTATTCTAAATATAAGTAATTAATCCTATATACGGCATAGTATATACCTCTAATGATATGTGTGTGGGTTGTGTGTGCGCGCGCTTGTGTGTGCATGTTATAATAGAGTGTTCTGTTGTGTGTGTGTGTTTGGTGTGTGCCGGTGTGTGTGTGTGCGTGTGTATTGTGTGTGCACACGCAACTAACCTCTTCAAAATTACTAAAATTAAATATTTCATCCAAAAGGTGCTAAAACGCGTATGCCTGGAGTTGCCAATCTCCTCAAAGAATCCGTGTGGAAGATAAACCACACTTCAAGCCTCTTTAAACGCTACGGTAACGCCATATGAAATACATCAATGAAAGCTTCCAAAGCACCAAAATGTATGAAACTGTATTACTGAAACAATGTATTACTACTAAGTATATATATATATATCGATATAAAATTAATTAGGGTTACGTAAAAACACTTATTTTATAGATGTTGTCAATTATGTGTTAATTATTACGAATAAATCTTAAAACCCACACAAAACCCACACAAAACAACCACACAGCTCAAAACCCGGTGATGTAGTTATAATATGGTACCGTTAAGTTAACTTATTTAAGTTTGGTAGTGAAGTTGTTGCAATGAGAAGTAACTCGCTCTTAGTGTAGAGTGTTTGGTCAAATATTAAGGGAAAGTCAGGAAAAATCTGGGCAACAATAGCGATTGGATTATAAATAATAATGAGAATGATACAAGACTAGCGGGATATGAAATGAACATATAGCTCTATGGGGAATTTAGTGTCTTTTCAAGTTTCAAACATAGGGTTATTTACCAGTGAGCAAACGTGTGTTTAACACCTTTTTTAAAGCCTTTTCGTTAGTTACGTTACCTAATATATTGTATAGCCTAAAACTCGTTGAGAAAATTTAGGTGCTCCAAGTACATTACACTTCTCATGAAAGTGAAGAGGCAGGAAAATAGAATTAATTTAAATCGGTGTGTCTAATTAAGCACAATTTCAAGAGTGTATTACTTAAAGAGGTTTAGCAACAGTATATGACCTAATTATGGGAATTTTTTATTCATAACGTGGCAGCATTCCTTCATATCAAACTCTCTATTGAGGTAAAGTGATTACATATATATAATTATATATATACAAGCTATTATACATATAATTATTCTCACTATACTTATTTATATGATACTAGATATATACTAATAATTACTAATGCTGATAACTAACATTTGTATTTAATAATATGCCAAAACTAGGAAAAGTAGAAAGGTCTAATATTATCTTTCAGCACATTTATACTAAAACAGTCGAACCTCTAAAATACAGTAAACTAGGTGTTATATAGGAGTGTTAATTTTATGGACAGTTGGATTCAGTACAAGTTTTAGGGCTTGATTTACGGCACGTGTAGTACATTACGAGCCCCTAAATGGAAGCATTTACCCTTTTTAGGGGTCGAGCCGATGGGGGAGAGGAGGGGGACGTTTTCTACCCGGAGGGGATGGTCGGAGGAGTCCCTGAACCACAAAGACCCATAGGGTCTGGGAAGACATATCCGGAGGATAGTCTCCCCCGTGTCACCTAGATGTGGCCGAGGACCGACTCTTCCCTGACATCGGGTGGACCTAGTTCCCGTGTGATATTTCACAGTTAGTGAATAATGTGAGGTATTTGACCGAATACAAATATTCTATTAAATCTCAAAAATGAGTACTATTATTGTTGGAATTTGATTTTCTACTATAGTTATGTTAGTACATATATATGTATTAAATAATTGATATCTTTTTTGATGCAATAACGATATAAACAATTATTAATTAACACTTTTATATATAATTTATATTAATAAGTTTTCATTAATATTGTGTGATATTACTATTCACAAATTAAATAATATATATGGTATATATAGTATGAGTAATAATAATTATAAATATTAAATAAGATATTAATATAGTATGATAGTAATATAGGTATAAATAAAATTATGATTAATTAGTTATATTATAATATAATTTCGGAAATTGATATTTATATATATTATATTAATAATTAATATATATTATATATATAAATATAATAATAATAATAGATAATAAGTAAAATAATATTTATTATTTATATAATAATCTATATAATTAAAATTATCTTAAAATAATATTAATAATAATAACTATAACTATAAATATAATTATGACCAGCAACAAAATTCATAAATATAATTTATTTATATATAATTATATTATATATAATATATATTATATATAATATATATTAATATAATTATAATATTATATATATATATATATTATATATATCATATATATATCATAATATATATATTTTATATATTATAATATATATATATAAAAATAATTATTATTGACGAAATCAAGCGTAAAGTACGCAACTTCTGACGTCACAGTCAAACGTGACCCATGAAGAGTCTGACGTTGGACTATGACGTCACGCGCTTCAGGTATATCTACATACGAACGAAGCTCCGTTGGAATGTAAATCTTTCCCGACCAATCTATTGTAATATACAGTCCGATAACTCTTTCAGCTGGTAGTAATAATATGTTACAACTTTTATTCTTTATTTTACAAACTTAGTAACTAACTTGCGGTATTAAATAGGTAATAAATTTAATCATTAAAACAAATGAGCATAAATATTATTAAATACCATATGTTAGAAACTAGAAGCATAATGCAATGAAATACTTAAATTTAAAATGTATCCTTCCCCATCTTCGTGCAAGCGTCAAAATATTGTTAATCCATTTATACATCTTCAAACCAACTTTAAGATTTGTAGCGTAATTTCTCAAATCTTTAAACCTTGATAAAAATTCTAGTTCAACTTAACAAGTATCGTATGTTTATTAATCTAAATCAACCACGTCAAAACAAAACGACTATTTCTAGTAATCTTCAAGTCTTAAAACAATATTGTGTCAGGTTGATTTGATGTGCTCAGTTTAAACAATTGTTCAGTTTGATAATCTTAATTCAATATTTCATATAGCGATCAAATAATTGTTTATTTATAATAATAAATTAGAATATCGTTGGCAAGTTTAATATATTATAAATAAATAACCAGTTGCTTCAATTAATTATTAGATATGGCTAAATAATTTTCTGTGGATATAATGAATTTAAAGAAGATTAGTTTATACAATTATCATATAATAATATATTATCATAACTATGTGTATTAAACTTAAATTATACATGTTATGTGAGAGTATCACATATTTGTGTTTAGAATGTCTCATAACATCGTGGAGGATAGATATGGCTGTGACTTAATGGAGGTATTATTGAAGCATTTAATAGGTATAATTCTAAATGTCACATTTTTCTAAATAACTGCTATTTAGTCTGAGTCACTGCGTGGAGTAATATTATAGGATTAATACACTCACAATAAATTAATTTCTATATTTTTTCTACCAAGTAACTGTAACTGTGTCCAAGCAGATAACTCAATACGAGGAACTTAAGATTTTCTTATGTCGTGCAACTGAATTACATTTTCACATAAAGATAGATATACACGCGATATTATTAATGTCATACGATAATAGATGTGTAGAGGTCACGGACATATATATTTCACTTTCGGTGATATGTGTAATTCAATGTGCACAGCTTCAGTTATGAAGTTAAGTGTTATTGCAACATATTATTGTGAAGCTAATTGGATTCTGATTAATTATGTGATTTGTTTCTCTCTCGTGTTATAAATCGTGTATAGGTAAACGGAGATATTTTCTCACAGGAAGAAGATATTGACGAAAGGATAGATAAAGAATGTCAAGAGTGTCTCTCTCTGAGTTATACAATTCATAATGAGCTGGCGTGGACGTAAGGGATAGGATGCAGTGTTTGAGATCATCTTCCTCGTTTTAACGCAACTGTTTTAACATTTTCTCCCGAACTCGACCCATATATTTATCTGGGATGTACCTCATTCCTCATAGGATCATTTATAAAAAAAAAAGGAAAAATAAAAAACCAAAATAAATAATTGTATATGGGTTAAATAGTACATAAGTTATTCTAAACATATGTATGACAATGTGACTCATGTACTAATGACAAAATATTCAAGCAAACCTTTGTAAAGAACTTTATGCCGAGTGCGATAATTTTTTCTATGGGTGGAGGCTGTCTTTATAGGGATAAATTCTACGTGTACCGACACGCCCTGGAAGGGTTTAAGAAGTAGAAGAATTGTTTTAGCGTGCATCATCCGGATTTCAACGCCATTGTTATGTTAACTTCCATCCCTTTATACCAAGGATAAGTGCCTGATACACTCGTATACCACTGATCTTAAATACTATTATTATATCCCAACGATTTAATTAGTAATTAACATATTGGTTGTGTATAGAGACCTATGGTGAATCATTCACTGATTTTATATAATATATATAATAAATATATAATATATATTCATTTATTTATTACTAAAGCATGTTGACATACTCAATATACAATAAGTAAATTAATTTGTATTCAGGAACTCTATAAAAATAACATATAACTCGTATACTGTTTAATATTCATTATTGGGTCACTTAAGGACACCCTCTGGATAGAGTTGTAGGATTAACACCGTCTCTGAGGTCGTCTGTCTTGATTTAGTTTGTTCGCAACTATCGCGAGTGCAATAACAGATAACTCCAATACTCCTTACGGTGGATCATTAGCTGTTATGATAATTTTAATGTGATTATATATCGTCTTCTTCATCATGCTCTACCATAATGTAAACAATGTATTTAGCAGTATAGGCTGTATGAGGGTGGTTGACTATATATACAAGATGGTAATCTCACTCGTCTACGGACGGTGTAGGAGAGACCATAAGCTGTGTTACCTGATTAATTTCTGTGGTTATAATTAAAGACATAATACACTTTCCCAATATAGGCTCTATAGTTTTAATAGGCATAATTAGTCGAGTATAATCTTTTCATAATTTTTTCCCTTTTAAGTAGTTTCGACTCGTTTTTTAAGTCTATATCTTTTATACCTTAACTGTTTTACAGAAATTTGTTAATTATGTAATTTAATATTTTTTATTTTTTATCAAATACAAAAAGAACTCTAATAATAATCGTAATAATATATATATATAGGGATGTCTTATCTATAGTTACGTTGTGGAGATGATCGGCAGAAATAGACTGGAGGTTTAATATTATTGGTGTGAACTGATGACGAGTGTTATATACACAAGTCTAATCGATGTATTTATTGTTGTAGGAAATATATTTATTCTATTACTCGCATAATCTCAGATTTAAGAAATAAAATTCTTCCATTCTTATAATAAAGTATGTTAATGTTCTAGGTAATAGTTGGAGCTTTAAAATATACGATTACCTATGAGATAAGATGCATGTTTTGTGTGAGAAATAATAAGTCAATATCGATTTGATTATTGAGTACCATATATGTATAACACGTGGTATGAAATTTAAGATACAGAAGAATTTAAAATAGCAACACCATCAATAACATCTAATATATATGATATATATATATATATATATAATATATATATATATATATCACTATATATATATATATTATTCATATTATTAACATATTATTTAATTATATATACTTATAATATATATTAAATATAGTATATATATTATAATTATATTATATATACTATATATAATAATATATTAATATATTTATATCATTACTAATATTATAATAATATATATATTAATATATATATATATTAATCTATATATATAATTAATTTATATTGAATCCAAAATCCAAACACTTTTATAACTTCCATACGCAACGCTTTTGTAATGATGTGTGTGGCATAAATACAAATAATATAGTTTTGAGGCGCACATCATGACACCGCGAAGCTATGACCGTGATCTAAGCCATGCTTAAAATAACGCCACTAATCATAATCCTCAACAACCGCTTTATACGAGGAGAGAATAATAAATCTCTAACATTTATTTTGTGATATAGAACGCTCGAAAGGAATTTGATTTCAAAAGAGGTATAGAGAGAGCATCATATTATTTAATTTTAAAAAATAAATAACAAATCATTTTCTATAATATAATATTAGTGTGATGGAAACTTTAAAAAAATAATGTATCATGCAAATAATCTGATGTACTACTCAATTTGGTGAATGATGAAGCATTTGCCTCTATATTATTGTATAATCAGCCTATACTCAATTGTGAATGCCCTGAGTCATGCAATCTCAAATCTGAGGTACTCACATTACTAAATATTATCAAGAGGAACAATTACATAATTGGAGGCATCAAAATTATCAGAGGCATGCTCTCTCAGGCTTCATGAGATTTAATGAGGATTCAAAATATATCGTGTGTGTGGTGTGTGTGTGGTGTGTTGTGTTAAGTGTTAGTGTGATGTGTGTAGTTGATGTGTGTATAGTTTGGTCTTAATACTATGTACATATGTGTTAGGACCTCTTATTATTATTATATCTATTATTAATATATATAATTATTAATATTATTATTATTATATATTACTTCCAACTAAAAGTTACTTTATAGACTGTCCTACCATAAGTATCGATGGGGCCTGGAGGTTTACTATCACTATTATATATATATAGGGTGGAGTGTAATCACGGTTTCACAGGGATATGTGTTAAGCGTAACGTACAACTAATACTTATATAACCCGTATTATCACCCCTCAATGATATATAAGCGTTAGTGAGTGAATTGGACTGTGCTCTATGTTCGTACTATTTGTTATGGGCGAAGTGTTGAGCTTTTATCCTCACTATCACGGGCACCGTATTTTTTATTGTTATATATTATATCAGTATAATTGTATGAGCACTTCGACATAAGGGTAACGTTAAACCGCGCATGTGAGTTTTTCAGTTAAAAGTAGTCGCTTAAAATTAATTATTATCTATTAATATATAAATTATTCTAATTATATATATAATATATATAATATATATATATAATATTAATAATATATTTAATATATTTCTTAATATAATATAATAATAATTATATATTAATTATAATATAAATATTACTATTACTATATATATATATATTCATATTATAATTTAATTACAAATTATCTTATATTATATAATTTATATTTATTTAATATTTATTATATTATATATATAAATTAATAAATAATATTATTATACTATATATATATATATATATATATAATCTATATATAATAACACCTTTTTTGTGACAGTCACCTGTGCCGCAGCCATATATTAATTGTGACTTTTCCTATTTATCTGACACGTTGATTATTTTTATCGTGTTTCAAGTGTTAGATTCGTTTACTTGCTTGTGCTCGGGCTCTACTGTTCCTCACTGTGTGATGATTTATTGTGGGAGTGTTGCGATACCTCACGTACTTCTGCGATAGTTTGTTCTCACTTATTATGATGCATTTGCTTGTTGCTTCAGCTGTTCGAGAGTTGAAGAATGTTGCTACTATGTGTAATATCGCACAGGTTGTATTCTTCACTTTAAGTGGCTTCTTGTGATGTTAATGTTTTGTTTGTGATATCTTATGTTTGAATATATTTTGCAGTTTTTATTCTAATTATTTCTCATCTTTTGGAATGACTTTATGATTGTGTTAAGGTTCGGTTCCATATAGGTCCTGTAAGGTTAATTTAGACTGTTTCTGACACTTGTGGGTTTTGTTAAGATTTGTGGTGTTACTGCTCATGTGGTTGCTGTATGGTGTAGTTGCTATGTCTCCGCGTGTTTTTGGGCTTATAAGAGTGTTATGTTCGTTGCTGTGCTTAATATGCTTTTCTCACTCACAACTGATTTGTATTATTGTTATCTAACTCATATTGAGCTCTGTTGTGGGTTTATTAGTTAATAGATGGGTTCTGTGCTTAGCTAGTTAAAAATTAATACTATAGAGGTTGCCGGTGTACCTTCTACTTCACGGTTCGTGTCTGCTATTTTTTGTTGGCTCACGTTGGGGTCCGGATGCTTCACTCGTTTAGTATCTTACGTGTTGCTGACTTGGCGGCACATTGTGATTTTACCTGTTTGTTTCCAGAGAGATACATATTAACTTATACACTGTGTGTTTGTCAGGTGCTTGTATTTGTGTGACTTCTTTTTTATACTAAACGATGTGTTAGTCTGTTCCGTCTTCACGGGTCTCTTCATTTTGTGGTCTACTATTGTGCGAATCACTCTGTTTTCAGAACGTTTAGGGTATGATGTGGATACAGTGTGTGTTAGGTCGTGGGTTATACGAATTAGCTTATGCTGTTTACGTGTATCTACAATTTATGGATGGGTACTAAGCAGCAGGTTAGTGGTGTCGTTTACTTAGAGAGTTTAATGATGTTGTTCAACGTGTTACGTAATTAACATTATGCTTCCAGTGTAGTGCTGGCTAGGTGGTGTGTGTTCATACGACTCGTGTGGCTGAAAGTGAGGTTGTTGTTGAGCGTGGATTATAGTGATGGATTCTTTGAAGTTTGTGCATGGTTTCGATTGTGCTATGGATTGATGTTCGTTTGGGTCTCTTTCTGGTTTGTGTTGTGGTGTCGGTCTGTTATTGTCAGTCTTGTTTGTGGCTATCGTAATCGGTCTTGTGTGCGGCTTGCTATCTCACGGGAGCTCAGGTTGGGTGTTGGTCTTTAGTCTTGAGTTGTAGGGTAGATCTCGTCGCGTTGTGTCGTTGTTGTGTCTTATGTTGTGATAGTTATGCATCTTGGTGATTATGTGACGCGACTTGTGAGGTGTGAGTGGACGTGCATGTCCGTAGTTGGATTGTAATTGTATGAGGGCAAGAGTCTGTTTTAGCTGCTGTTGCTCACTTGTATACTTTGGCGCTTGTCTGCTCTAATGATTTGCAATGTGATGCACAGTGATGTTGATCGAGATAGAAGATTCTATCGCTCTGTGACGGATATGGTGCAGTTAATCACTGGGAATTGTGCGACATCTTTCATCTGTTAGATATTGTATCATGCTATCTCGATTATAGTATTGAATAAACGGATTAATTTGGTTGTTGTAATGAGAGCGTGTGGGCTGCCGTATGAGCATTATTAGGTGGGATTGTATTGTGGTGGGAGTATTGATGTCACTTGGAGGCTATTTGATTCTCTCTGCGACGGAGTTTTCTATTATGTATACATGTGCTGTGGACGCTTATGGTGCTTTAGGTTCGAGTTTCGAGAGAATTGAGTCGTTTTTACATCGATGCATGTCATTAGGGTCTTCGCGCTGGGTAGAATGACTCGTGAGTGACTTACACTGCTCTGGATTTCTCGATTGTCTGATTTTGTTGTTATTGCTTTTGTTGGTGGATGTGATGGTTGCGTCCGCACTATATCTATGTGGTGATTCATATTCGTGTGAGTGCGATCTCAGTCTCGAGACTTCGTCTGAATGAGTTTCTATTCTGTCTTGAGTAGCGCATCAGCGATGCATACTTGTGTTATTGACGCCTGATATGTAGTTGAGGGTCTTCGTATTATTGACACGCTTAGGCTGTTTGTGCTATGTGTTGTACGTTTCTAGCACTTTTTCTGTAGTATTGCATACTCGTTCTTTCACTTTCTCAACTTTTTCATCTTCACTTAGAACAGCTGGTGTTCATAAGATATTCTCCAATTTAACGTGAATGATTCTATCTTTGTCATCTACATCCAACAACATTGTGTGAATAGTGTCATCTGTGTGTGTAAGTTCTGATATTTGACTTCCATACCGTTCATTAGTTATCTCTGGGTATATAAATCGGTGTGATGTTTGAAGGAATTTGTGACTAACAATCTGTGTTATCTTTATTCTTATATATATAGTGAAGATTAATCATGAGCCATTTTATTGTTTAAGGACTTGGACGTGATTATTATATATATAATTAATTTAGATGCTCGTCAAGCCTAAGCATTCATGTAAGGAAACATCAAAAGATATTATATTAATTAATATTATAATATGTTATGATATATTTAATATTATTATTATATCTTATTATTATTATTACTTATATATATATATTATTATAATATATTATGATGAAATTAATCTATTAATCTATTGATATATTCTATAATATTATATATATGATATTATTTATTATAATATATCTTATATATCTATATATATATTTCACGGGGGTATTATTATTATCTTAATATTGATTATGTAACATATTACGTATTATTATTATTTATTAATTATTATTATTAAATTATTATTGAGTTTTATTTTATGTTGTTTATTTAGTTATTACACTCTTTTTATATTGATATGGTGGACTGCTGGACATTAAGGGTTTCATGTGTATTGCACTTACTTCTGACTGGTTGTTTTTAATCATATAGTTTGCTTAATGACACAGTTATGTTGTTTATTTTGTTATGTTGTGATTCAAAAAGCTCATTTTCTGGAAATGTTCCAAAGTTGTGTATATATGGTTAGTGTGAGTGAATATAGCGATGAGGCCTCTGTCTTTGTCTAGCACGCCATCATGAGTATTAATTCTCAGTTTAGGCTTTTGTGCGTTATTGGATGGACTCACACAGATGTGGTAGTGAATCGAAGTGCTGTGGGGGTGACAGTCCGATATATTCTGCTTGCTTGTGTGAAAGCATAGATATATCGTCTGTTCGTGTGGAATAAAGATGAGGCGTGAATAAGAGTGAGGAGTTGGCAGATCTTTTTCTGAGCTCTTTGATAGTAGATGGCGTGGTGTGTATGGTGTATTAAGAGTACTTTTGTCTAATTTTTGAGCTTAATGTTGTGCTTGGTAATGATTTGTGTTTGATGTGGTATCACATTTATAAGTTAGATGAATGATATATGAAGACAGGGGGTGTGTACGTTGTGACATATGGTCTCTGAAGGGGTACTAGTTTTTGTGAAAGATAGTGATGGACTATTATTTCAGTTTGTGCCTTATTCTGCAATGAACTGGTTTTGATGGTGGTAGATGTTAGGGAGGTTTACATATGAGATCGTGTGGGGAGTTCTACACACCATAACACATGATTTGGAAGTGATCAAAAGTGTTTCTGTGTCTGATATATCTTACGAGCTTCACTAAGAAACGTGATAATAAACCGATGACATAGTTCTCAACGAGAGGTAGTAGTTTTGCTAAATATGTTGTAAACGTGGAAAGCGTTAGATAAGAGTGTGGTCCTTTGTGTTGTATTTTATTTGTGCGTGATAATCGCGCTGGTAATGAGAGGTGAGAGTCTGATGTGTATATCATGAGAGTTCATGTATGTTCCATAGCGAGTAGTGGTCTCATACACATGAGTAGTAGAATATTGTACACTCACTTTTGTGATTTAATCTAGAGTGTCTAGTTGAAGTGTGTATCTTGCGAATGAAAACGTTCGTCTACGAGATTACTTAATATGTGAAATATGTTCAGATACATATCTAGGGTAGTTGGTGTGTATGAAAAAAAAAGATTATTAATGGAGTTAGAGGAGTGCGTTATTAGAGAGATTTGTGTGATGTTGAGAATCGGATTAGTGAGTACAGGAGAATATCTGAGAGTGCTCATAGCTGAAATAGAGAGTTGAGTCTTCTATTTAGCTTGAACGGACCAGAGGTGACTCAAGTGCAAGAGGCGGTATTATGTGTGAATGTTGTAAATGTGGTTAGTTAGAGTGCCATATCGACCGGAGGTGGTGGCTGGTGGAGTTATCCGAAAGAAAAATTCGGATATGAAGTGATATGGATAGCCTTGGAAATAGGAAGAGAAGTGTGATATTAAATTGAGCAGTAGGCCTATATAAAAGAGTGTCATATCGGGTGATGAAATTTGAGGTTGGTGTGATAGGAGCTGCATGTGAGTCTACTCAGGGTTTGGTCCCGCCTTGGCCAAGGGATGAACATTCATTGAAATAATGCTACCAACGATGCAAATTACTATCCGTCTCGGCTCGCCTCAGTGAAAGGACTTGTATGTGTGGAGTTGTGTGTGCTGATAATACGGTTTAAATACACAAATTAATCGCGATGGCAGTAAGGTTGGCGTTAATCGTTTTGTGGAGAGAACCTCTGCTTTGATTATCATTAAAATTAACTGAGAGAGTATTAGTCATAGAAATATTTAAATATGATGTGCCTAGCTAGTCTTGCTCATAGTCGCCTCGTGCTTTAGGGAGAGTATGAGATGGGGTTGTAGACTCGAATAAGTGATTGAAATTATACTATCTACATATCTAGCCTATGGTGATTTGTATTAATTTAATTAAATTTACGTATAAATATATATACTTAATTATAGAAGCTATAATGTAAGTGAAGATATAATAACTTATTATAAAATAGTAATGTTAATTAAAATATTGCATTTATTATGTACTGATAAAAGACAACTTAAATTTGTTGATACTTTATACTTAATATAATATATATAGTATATATAATATAGATATAATATATATAATTATATAATTTAATATATAAATATATATTACGCGTATATATAATATATATTATAATATTATATACTATAATATATATATAAGAGTACTTTGTTGTCAGTGATATAAAGACGTCGCTCTCTGGAGTTTCATAATAGGTGATATTAGTGATGGTATACTAAGAGATTCTTCGATATATATAGTATATATATTATATAATATATTATATATATGATTATATATAGTATATTAATATATATATATATATTTATAAATATATAAATATATATTTATATATAAGTTATTATATTAGAATATTATATGTATATAAGTATATATTATATATATAATATATAATATATATTATATAGTTATATATATATATAGTATATGTTAGGAGGCCATCGGTGCTGTATGATGCTGTAGGATTTTGGTGGTAGGTTGGAATCTCTGCTGTATTACACAGTCTCGCTGCAGTCGTGATGCTATGCGTAGTTGATGGTGTGTGTGTGGTGGTAGTGTAGCCTGTGTAGAGATATACCTGTTATCGCCTGACGTAGTTAGAAATTATAAAGGATATATGTAGATGTGAGGCCGGCAGAACGCAGGAGCAGGTGTTTAGTATCATGATATGTATTGTGAGTCTCTGGGGCTAAAGGCTATTAAGATATAGTCTTGTACAAGAGAAGTTGTGGTTCAATACATACAGATGTTTCAGGTTCCTTATTTTTCGTATGTAGTTATTTCAAGGGTCACAGTAACTTCTGGCGGGTCCACGCAATCGGCTGATGCAGTACTTTGACAATAGGACGGCTCAAGTTAGGAGTAAAACGAGTTGCTCAGAACGCAGATATACAATTAAACTACGGAGACTGGTTCGGCTCCTCTTGTGGACAATCAGATTCCTGACATGGAGTATTCGGTAAATAGTGTGGAGGTTTTGGTAGCGAATGGAGTACAGATTTAAGAAAAGAATATTTAATGAATAAACATTTATTTTTGAACAATAGTGAAATGTGTTCATGTAAAATAGTCATTAGAAATAATTAATAAAGAAATATAATAAAGAAGAAGTTCACTATTCCAAAAACTATTTTATTATTTGCTATACGCCAGGTGATCTCAGTAATAGGGCAATTAACATTTAGAGATTCAGTCTTTGTATATAGTTTTGGTAACCCAAGGACAGTGACAAATCGCCCTTTCTGATCTGGGGGAAGTATAACCAAAAAAAAGTAGTGAAAGTGAAAGTGTCAAAAAATAAATATAGTGTTAAGTGAAGACTCATATATTGTGAATAAAACTAACAAAATAAAGTCTTAGTGCGTTTGGTACAATACCTCTCATAAACTTCATTATATAATGAATAGCGTGAAGAATCCCGTTATTGTAAAAGTAGCTAGTCGTTTGAAAAGGAGCGCCATTTTCAACTATCACCGGCCAAAAAAAAATTAAAATAAATAAAAAAATAACGTGCTGGAGAAAAAGAAAAGACTTTGTTAAAATGCCCAGCCATAAAAAAGGTCCCCCAGATTTAAGACAGTGAGGGGTAGGGGAAAGTCAAGTATTACCTCAAAAGCATCTGTTAAAACTTTGACCGTTTCTCCCTCTTCCTTCAAATCTCCTATTAGGAGAGAAGAATATTCGAATTCGGATGGGGAGGAAGTCAGGACCTGCACACCCCAGTACGAGCAAGATCTGTTACCCCCACAGTCTCTCCCTTCTTGGTTGAGACTCCAAAGACCAGTCTGCCTTTTGGTGCCATTCCAAAGTTAGATGTGCGTAATATAATGAGCTGGTTACACACGACTATAACTGTACTCAAACGTAATGGGGTAGACAATCCAAAAGAGAGCGTGAGAATATTAGCCTCCTTCCTCCCCATGATATCGTAGCGACCATCAGATTTCCATTGGGTGAAGATTGCTTTCAAAGGTTAATTGCGGCTATAGAAGAACCTTATGCTCCCAATCTTCGAAGTCAAATCAGTGAGATTTTCAAAAAGGAAGAAAAAAGAAGAACCCCCTTCAGTTTACTTAGCAAGAGTTCGTGATGTTATGGGAAGAATAGGATTCGATCTGCTTGCTGAAAACAGTGCGCCTTTTGTTCAGGAGATGTTTAATAATGAGCTCCCATCCCGCATCCAAGAAAGATTAATGATGCTGGCGGACGATAGCAGTCTTGAAAAAAATACAGAAGTAGTAAATAACTTATATATAAAACTTTTATATGGAAATGACTAACGAAACCCTTGCATGAAGAAGGGGAGAGAACTTGGAGGGCGGTAAATCATCTACAAGGATAAAATTTCCCGACCCAAGAGAGAAGATCACCTGAGGAGAGTCGAAATACAAACAATAATACAACACCCGGTTTTTCAGAAAGAGATAATATAGAATAAAGACCAGTTCCTTCGAGAGATGAAAGGACTTCTTAAGTCTCTCACCAAGGTCGCAGGACAGCTTAGTGAAACAACTGCCAAACCTACGACGAAAGAAGAACATCCACAATTTCAAAGTAGAAGAAATACTCCAAGAGAACGTAGACAAGGCAACACTGTAAGCACAGAGCTGTTGGGTGAATTGTGTAAGACCCACGCCAGATTCCTACATAGAAGTTACACATGCTATTTGGAATTTTGTCCTATTTATTCTTTGGTATTCCCGCCAAATAGAGAAAGTCGGCAAACACTGAGTCTAACTTTCAAAAAAGGCATGGAAACGCATCAGAACACCTCTCTCACAGGAGTTAAGGGGGGGAGGTAAATATTTTAGATGAAAATGATCGTATTTTTAATTATGAGGATTTTGCAGTATTAAATAATTCTCATATGTAGGAAGATTTAATACAATAATAATAATATATAATATAATAATAATATACAACTAATAATAATAATAATAATAATAATAATAATAATAATAATAATAATAATAATAATAATAATAATAATAATAATAATAATAATAATAATAATAATAATAATAATAATAATGATAATTAATAATATATATAATACATAATAAAATAATAATATTAATTTATAATATAATATATTAATTAATTAATAATAATAATATAATAATATAATAAATATAATAATATAATATATAATTAATAATAATAATAATAATTAATAAAATATAATAATTATAAAATAAAAATAATAATAATAATAATATAATAATAAAAATATAATAATAATAATATATAATTATAATAATTATTATTATGTTACCAATTACATAATATAGAAATAAATTAGTTAATAGTGTTATTGATGGATCTGCTTTGTTTTATCAATATATATAGGCATTCTGTATACATAGTATGTGTGTGTGTGATTTATATATTTGTGTGTATATTGTTCTACTCATCATTACAGTGCATTGTGAAGATAAAAGAGGTACATTTCAATAGTGTGTGACTTTATAGTATGTTGAGAGGTATATATATAAGGTATAGCAGGATATAAGCGAGTATGTGATAAATAATGTAGGAAATTAAAGCCTTATACTATTGTTGTAAAATATCGAAAGAGTTTTCATTTTTAGATAGTGGTTAGTGAGCTTAATTTTCCTATAAATGATGATGTTATTGATCTATTGGTCAAATTAAAGCTGCCAATAATACTGTAGTTGACATATATTCTCGCGAAATTGTAACAATTGATTTTGGTTTAAAGAGAACTAATGATGTGGAATTTTTAACAACCAGATTACCTATTTGTATACTAGGAATGCCGTTTCTGAAAAAATTTGCTTTCATTATTAATTTTGAGTTAGATACATTGACAGACACTCAGTCAGCATGACCAACCTCTTTTTCCACTCCCCAGGTGTGTTGTAAGGGATAAGGCTTTTCCATTTCACACTCTCTCTCAATTTTCTTCTTCGGTAGTTTCAATGAACTTTTTAGCGATACTCCAATAATTAATAATCTTGTAATTAAATTTAAACCTTTGTTTGTAAATTCATATTTGCCCGAAAATTTTAAACAGCGTGAAGAGCAATTCAAAGTTTGGTCCGACTTGTTCCAAGAATTTGGGGGAAGGGAGAACGCAGAGTCGAAACTTAAGAGGAGAAATGGGGGGGAGACCTTTGTTGCACAAGGGAGAGAAGAGACTCACATTCCAACTACTATTTTGAAGGAAATAGCTTCGCTTTTTCCTTATAAAGCCAAAATAACTGGTCCTCCTATAAAACTTAAACCCCGCCGAATTCCTCATAAACTATTTGAACAAAAAAGAGGGAGTTATTAAATTTAGTAAAAGAGAAAGTTTTAAAGAGAGCGCCATCGCAATAGAGTTTTTCCATTAGCGCGCTAGCAAAAAATGATGACCGTGTGAGAATTGTCTGTGAATTTAGAAAGCTTAATTCAGTTGCTAAAAATGACGTATTTGCGATACCTAATATTAATGATATATTTAGTTCGCTTCATGGGACCAAAATATTAAGTAAACTTGATTTGACGAACTCCTACTATCAATTGCCCATTGCAAAAGAAGATCAACAATATTTTAGTATTAGTACGATGATCGGTAATATTTCTTTTATTCAACTACCCATGGGTTTTATAAACTCGAGTTCGTGTTTCATGAGATTTTTAACTATATTACTTCAAGGCATTCACGGTGTACACGTGTATCTTGATGACATTTTGATAGGTACTAAAGATTTATCAGACCACGTAGTCGTCCTTAAACAAGTATTTGAGAGATTAAATCATTTAAAAAATTTTTTAAATAGGAAAAATGCGAATTTGGTGTAAAAAGATTAAATTACTTAGGTTTTGATTTGACTGAAGAGGGTATTTCTCCATTGTCGGAAAAGGTAGGGATATAATTAATGTTTCTCGCCCTTCAACCATAAAAGAAGTGCATTCGTTTGTCGGTAGAATTTCATTTTATCGCCAAAATATCCCATTCCTCACAAATCAAACGCTACCATTATATAGTTAATTAAATGGAAATAATAGGTCTAATAGAAAAATCGTGTGGTCGCCCGCGGCAGAAAAGTCGTTTTTAGATATAAAACAAACCATTAGTCACGCCTCACGACTTAGGTTCCTGGCCATTGACGCACCTCTCAAAGTTTATATCTATGCAAATAATAAAGCTTTTAATACAGTAATCATGTCGGACCATGAGAATGGAACTCCTTTTGCTTTTTATAGTGGGTCTTTCAATGTGACGGAAAAACGATATTTGCCGGTAAATAAGCTTTTATTGGGATTAACAAAATTATTTAAGAAATATTGGGCAATTTTGGCGAGAAAGAGTGGAAGGATATGCACGTGCTCACGCGTGTTGGTATATAAAATAAATCACGCTAATGATGTACAAAATTATAATGCTAGGGAATTGAGGGAATTGAGGGAACTAGCCATTTTAAGTACTTTCATTATCACGATGGAGTTAATTACCGAGAATCAAAATGCGTTATTAGAATATTTACTTGAAAATAATATTGCCCAAGATGAGGATGACATAGGACAAAATGCAGTTCCAAATAGTGTAGACTGTGACTCCGCCCACCTAGTCACTACAGCCAATGAGCATTCAGCTTGGACTATTATAGCTTCAAACGTAGGCGCTATTAACTTGGAAATTAATGAAAGTGCGGCGATAGACCTATCTGTTTAAATGAAAACAGCGGTCGCGCTGAAGCGGCCATACAGGAAACTGCCAAAATAAATTTAATAGCCACGTTTAATAAAAATGCAAAAATATTAGTCTCGCATTTTAAACGAGATTTAGACTTCGAAGAAATTAGACAAAACCAACAGTCTGAAAAGTACCTTTGTAATCTGATGGCTAAGAAAGAGAAAACAAATTTGAAGTTAATAAAACAGAAAATTCCTTTATAACAAAAAAGAGATAGAATTATGCCAAGCGATGTTCCTTTTAAACTATTCGGCGGAGTTTTTGGGTGCCTACACACTCCCGAGAAAACAATAGTAGTGCACCCGGAAGCATGTAAATCCCAACCTGCCACGACTGTACCATATCCAAAACCAATGCACCAGCGAGAACACCCATACTTACACGGGGCGTGAATCTAAGAACCCAGTCCCCCTTTCGTAATATAAAACCGAAAGAACACAACTACTCCTTTCATCAACAGGCCATAAAAAAATAAAAACAGTTCTTCCTGACGTGCTCTCATCTGCAGACGAAGCTATGCAGTGCGTCAAAAAAAAACAACTATAAGAACCTACTCCACAGCCGCCTACTAACACACACCGAACCCGGACAAACGAGCAAGCTAAAGTACCAGAAGTCTCACGCAACCCGACAGCCGGAAACCCACGGTATAAGTCTAGATTAATCGGCTCCTAGGTGGCCATCATTTACAAGAAGTATGAAGCAGTCATCATAGTGGATTATTCTAAGTTACCTACAAATGCAAACGAGGGAATACACGAATAGCTACTTATCGTTCTCCCAAATTGGGACGTGCCTGAATCTTACAGTTAAACAAGTACTTGTTTTCGCGACATGACCGCCAAGCCTCTGCAAAGAAAAAAATCCAAGATACAAAGTCACCAACTGACTACGGCATGAGAGAAATATTGGAATGCATTCGATTCTACGGAAACGGCCATCTTCCGCATTCTGTGGGACAATTCCTCAGGTAATTTTATTTCGCCGGACATATTAGGCTGCGGAATTCACTGTTGGCCTGTTCTAACATGAACAGAGAAATTACCGCAAGGGCTGGACGCCGTCGTGGAATGCGCACCGACTACTTGTAGTGCAAAATCCTGAGGCAATGACCTCAATTTGACGTATCAAATAGGAATTTGCGGACTTGTCTGAATGTATGTTGCAAGAACATGATTACGCTCCTCCGAATGGTCGAGCCACTTACCCTTAGGATGCTGATACAGCTCTGAGACCAAAAGAAAAAGAATGGTATTCAGTCCCGCACAATTGAGTTTGGCCAGAATATATCATATACCGAGTGGATTTAGTTGATAAACACTGATAGCTTCGATGAGAAACAAACCCCATATAAGAAAAACTAAATAACAACAAGCATAATGTTAAAAGCTAGCCAACCTATAGCGCAGCCGCGGCCCACACAACTAATTATTAAACTAGCAGAACAACGTCTCATGCCGACATCGCCACACCAAAAAGCGGTTGAGGAGGAAAGTTTGATCGTTAGTAGCGGCAGAAACAGTTTAATGTCGGCAAATTAGGCCCGCCATGCGTCCTTTAATTAAAAAGTTAGATAAGCAGAAGTGTTATGGAAAAAAATGGGGAACCTCATTTAGAAAATTAAGAAACGTTCGTTAATATTATAAACTTAGTAGTTTAGAAAGGAAATAACACCATATAAAAAATACTAATCCTTTTTTTCTTCAGATAAGTAAAAAAACGGCCTAAGTAAAGGTTGTAATAAAATGATTTAAAAAAGGTTGCCACTCTCGTAGCGACGCTATTATTTTAGGCGGGTAAAAATTATTCCATTTACTCTTCAACTTAGCAGGCCCATTCTGCTGCTCACGTTATCACTAAAATTTTTATAAAAATTGTCGAAGGGGGATGTTACAGGCACCTGTAAGTAACGCATTATGTACCGTAATCGGACATAGTTTAATAAATTTAACGATATATGCAAGTGCAACCAGACGGCGTTACTGTGAGATGACGATCGCTCTGGTGCACAGCATATTAAAACCTTGTTACAAGAATGTCCTGTGTAGTTTGTCTTTTGGTTTATTAAGCTGCTTGATGAGTTTCTGACATAACAGTCATTCTATTTTGCCAAAACACAAACTCATACCAAACCCCAAACCCATACTCATCCTAACACACTCACCAACCAGCGATCACACCCAACACCACCCCAAAACACTAAAAAAGAACCCCAACAAAACCCACACAAAAACAGTGCACCAACTCATGTCACCCCAACAACGGCCACTACCAACCGAAAATGCACAAAACGCACACATAACCAACACAAAAACACAAAATAAGCAAAGAGAAGAAACACCGTACACAAGTGAACCAAAAAACAGAACACAGCACAAGACCGCAACCACCCGACGAAATAACATCCTGACACTCCCTTGGAACAATTAGTATACAGTACATGGAGTCAAGATTTAAAATAATAGCTCATATTTAAAGAATAATCATTTATTTTAAACAATTAAGTGATACCTTAAACGAATGTTCATAGTGAAAAATTAGTCATTAGAAATAATTAATAAAGAAATAAATAAAGAAGCTTTTGCTATTCAAAACTCTTTTTTATTGCGTATAATTCAAGGTGGTTGCCGTAAACGTAAGCCTAACATAGATAAGTTGCTTTCCTTTATATATATAATATATATATATATATATATTCTATGAATAAATATATAATATTATATAATATAATAATGATAATATAAATTATATAATTGTATATATATATATATATATATAAATATATATATATAATAAATTTAATAATATAAATTATATTAATTATATATATAATATGTAAATATATAATTATATATATAAAATAATTATATTATGTTATATAGATATATATATATTCATATATAATGATATATATATATAATATATAATATATTATAAATATATTATATATAATTATATAATATTATATATTATATATATATAATATATAATATATTTATATATGTAATATATATGATAATATATATATATATAGTTATATATATAATATATAAGTGTGAGTGGTAATATATATATATATCATATATATATATAATATATACTATATATATTTATATATATATACTATATATATCTATATAATATATATATAATATAGATATATTATATATATATATATTATAGATATTATATATATATAATTAATATATTATTTATATATATTAAATATATATATATACAAAAATTAGATAATAATATAGAGATAGAAAGATATGACATTAGTATAAATATATAAGATATATTATATACTCAAAGGTGTTATTATAATATAGTTATATATATATATAATAGACAGGTTATATATAATTATTGGTTATTATATATATATATGATATATATATTAATATATAATATATATATTTATATATCTTATATATATTATATACTAATATATATAGTAGATTATGATAAATATAGTATAATGAATTTATCTATTTTAATATATATATATTATATATATATATATATATAGTGTATGTCTGTAGTTGATGTAAAGTATATATAAAATTTATATATATATAATATATATACTGTATATAATATATATATATATGATACATATATATATATTATATATATATATATAATATAATATTTGAATATATATATATATATATATTATATATAATATTATATATATATTTGCATATTATATGATATATATTATATATATATATAATAATATATATTAATATATATATATATATCATATATATATATTATATATATCTATATATATATATATTATATAGTATATATATATATATAGATATATATATATTAATATATATATATATATATATATAATATACTAATATATATATAATATATATATATAATATATATATATGTATATATATATATATATATATATATATATATACTACTATATATATAATATATATATATATATATATATATATATAATAATATATAATATTAATAGGTTAGCTCCTATCATTTCAGAAAATTGGCACTTCGCTCATAAAAATAGTTTCCAGTATTACTATAATTTTTTTAAAAACTACTGTTCACTCTTTCTTATTTTTAATTTATTGAAAATGTTATTAAATTTGAATTATTTATGTCCAAATTTATTTAAAATTGTAGCATATAATTATTGAACGCATATTTTTATGAAAAAATAAGATAAAAAATTTCACGTACGGGGATGCTAAGAAGCTAAAATAGCCCCAGAGCTTCCCTTCGAGGGTTGATTTAACATTCGAAATGTGGTTTATTTTCCTAAATTAATTGCAATTAATTAGATAAATATTAAAGTATTTTAAGTGTTTAATAAATTTCGTATATTAAGCGGGAAAAAATGGATTCTATTAAAAAAGAAAAAGGCTAATTTTTAGTGGAATTGTTGTTAAAAGCAAAAGAAAAATTCTGCTGGAAAAGGATACTAATATCTTAGAAGCATCCATTATGATATGATTCAGATTACATTGTTCTCTCTCTCTCTCTCTCTCTCTCTCTCTCTCTCTCTCTCTCTCTCTCTCTTCTCTCTGCTCTCTCTCTCTAACGATATACTATATAATATATTATATATATATATATTATATATAATATTATATATAATATATATATATATAATATATATATATATATACTATATATAATATATATATATATAAATATCATATATTATATATATATATATATATAATATATAGATATATATATTATATATATCTTAATATATATAATATATATACTAGTCTTATATATATATATATATAAATATAATATATTATATATATATATATATTAATATATATATATATATATATATATATATATATATATATAATAGTATATAGATATATATATATATATATATATTATATATATATATATAATATATATATATAATAATATATATATCATATATAATATATACTATAATATATATATATATAGTAATATATATATATATATATTATATAATATATACACGGACATCGTCATCTGAATGTGCGTTCCAAAAGCACGGTTCTTCATCCGACGCAAGAGAAGCCAATCTGTGGTAATATTCCTCTTGTTCAATTACCACTTGTACCCAGAAGGTTCATTTAAGGAAAAGACTTCTGGTAATGTTTTATTTCGCCCAAAGGGGACTTCTATTACAACATAAGAAACTATACCAAACTCTTTACCAAACACCTACGGGAATATTAATCTCTGATAAGAAAAATTACATAATAAAACAATAATTGATAAAATTAAAAAGGTATTAAATTGTTAATTAATCACATTATTTTGCATAAACGACCTATATGTGTAATAGTTAGCATCTTAAGCATAAAAATAATACCACAGGACATAATTTTACATGAATTTCTTATTCCATATTAATTATCTATTTTATCATCAGCTTCATATTTTCATGCTTATATTTAATTAATACACTAATATTTTATTAGGAGGAATAATTATTAATCATATACAACATAAAACGGGTAATAATAAATAGTGCGGGACATACTCTTAAGATCATTAATTGAATGCTATACATACAGACAAGTTTTTCCCTTCGCTTCAGCTGCGAAATTGTCTCCTTTAATTAAGTATAAACTTTTATACTGTTAAAAAATAGTAATTCAACATCCGGCAATAAAATATTATATTAGATATTATAATGATATTCTGAGCATGTATATATATATAATATTATATAATATATATAATATATAATATATATAATATATATAAATATATATATATAGGTATTATATATATATATTCATGATAGTGAGAAATATCTGGTGGATTTTTATTAGATTCGATTCGCATAATTGTATTGGTATTTCTCTCAGCTGGGTAAACTGATTGTCCATAACTTTACACTAAGAGTATATAGTTTTTGAATAGTTGGTTTTAATTGTATATTATTGTAGTTTAGATTAGTTTATGGTGTATATATAATATATTGATATATATATATATATATATATAATATATATATATATATATATAATATATATATATATATATATATATATATATAATTATATATATATATATATATATTATATAATATAGGGTGAGTGTTGATTAATTAGATTCCCATAATTATATATCTCTAAGCTGTGGTAAATTGGAAGGCAAATACACTAGAAATACTTTAAATATATTATATATATATATATATATATATATAATATATATATATATATATATATATATTATATATATATATATAATATAATAATATACTATATATATATAACTATGAATTAATATATATATATGTATATACTATATATATATATTATATTATATATTTATATATATATATATATATATATAATATATATATATAATATATAGTATATATATATATATATATATATATATATATATATATATATATATATATATAGAAAATAGAAGAGTAAATATACTCACTCTCACAACACAATCGCTCACAAGCAACATCTCAACAGTTTACGAAGCTAGGAGTAACTGAGGGCGCCTTTGTACGCTTGCAAGAGTCAAACTTCCGTTGTTGCAGACGTACAAAGCCAAACAGGATTCTTATGCGTCGCATTTGCGAGAAAGAATGTAAGGAATTTTGGTCCACAAGCGACTCGTTCTATTTGGTTTAAATATAAACGTATTTCGTTATATTTGAATATAATTAAAATGCTTAATAAAATGATGACATACGTTTTGAATTAAAGGACTGTAATTACCACAAGGTCCCCTCCCTGGGAGATCTTTATCTCTAAAGATGTTGATTAGATAATCAATAGAATAAGTTCGCTGATTTCTCAGAGGAAGTAATAAGCTCGGAGTGTTATCGAAGAGGCATAGGAGTCTTGGAAAGTAGAGACAATCGTTTGACCAGGAGTCTGGGGGAGCTGGGTCGAGTTTTATCTGAACCAGTGTTATTTAAGGTGCATCTTCAGGTGCCAGTTGGATTCGGTACATTAGTGTTGCGAATGGCCTGAAGTGGGCATGCTTCAGTTGGTGTGGTACCTCTTTTGGGCATGCAAATATTGCAAAGGAATACCTTTTGGTCCAACGAAATACGTCAATGACAAAGAACTATGAGGAAAAAATCGTGCCGGAATGTGTCCTCCTCCAATGTATGGAAATGAATCTGTTTGGGAGATAACGATGTAAAAGGGGGTGCCATGGTTTTAGGTTTTTCATTGATCCAATCTTTGCATTCCAGATGAATTCTCATTTTAGGTTTTGAACTTAGGAAAAAACAGTATAGAAATGTTAAGGTAAGCAACAGTGAGATTCAAAAAGGTGAACTAAAAAACAGTCGATCAGAATAAGAAATTAAGGAAGAGGTAATATTCTTTTCAAGCGTGAATTAAGTCTTTAACTGAACTCTAGAAGAGCATCGAAAAGTCACTCCGTGAGGATTATCGTAAAGAACATAGTCATAGAACTGCTGCATAGAATTGGTTTCTAAATGCGATTTGAAAGACCCTAGTTTTTCTGAAAAAGAAATAAGCGTGAAGTGTCCTACAGCGACAGTATACAGTTCTATAGATTTATACTTCTGCAATAGCAGGACATGTAGCGAATAATCATGCGTTGAAATTCAAAAATTAAAGATAGTAACAGAGAGACTCGAATCATCATGGAAAGCCAAACAGCTTGGGAACTGGGGACAAATGGCTAATAGGCCTACATGTCGACAGATGATCGTGTTGCCGATTCCTAAAGAATAAGCTGTATCTCCGATTTGCCATAATCACACAATGAAGTAATTGATTTGGGTCTTTGTACATAAACTACGACTAAAGTTTCATTTAAGAAGGATAGAAGTAGAGAAAAAGGATATAGTTTCATATGAGATGAAATTTTCTACTGAGATAAAAAGGAAATATAGGTGATCTAGTTCATAGGGGCTAGGTGCAGATTGGACTAGTCAAAGAATAGAGTTAGAAAAGTCTTGATATGTTTTGTTATCTAGAGGAATAACTGTTGTGAAGTTTAAGTCTCTTTGTCATTTCTAGTACGAGAGCGAATAGGAAGATGGAGAAAAAAGTTGCGGAGTATTGTATTTTGTTTTTTATGCAGAGATCTGGAGTGATTTACACCTTAAATTGTGAGATTTGATGGATGTTCCATAACTGTTTGTTCATTTAGATTTGACCAGACAATTAACCGCACCTGATGTCACTAACCCAACATTCGAAATATCATATCACGTGCCGTGAAAGACACTCTAGCGACACACACTATTCTAGTGTTGAAATATCATATTAGTGTTTTGCTAAGCTAGTCCCTAGTTATATAAATTTTACGAGTTATTACGACTTTCAACTGTTCCTTTAGTTCAGTAATCAATAAGTTGACGTAGAAGCAATAAAATTACTAAGATGTATGATTCTTTCTTTCGAAGTAAGTAATTCAAACCTGTTTGTCTTAGTAGCGACGTCACAAACAGAATGTGAGAGGACGTCTCCTACCAAAATCAAAGCGGCTCGTTTCCTTTTTGTCGTGCGGAAATCCAAAGCAATTCACTTACTCTTAACTTCGGTTCAGACAACAAGTTTTCTGGAGAGACTAACACACTATTTGATGCGACATGTCATTAAATTAAATTATACCCATGGATGAGCCCTTTCTGGATGTCGTTCGAAACGTTAGAAAACATGACGGTTTCGAACGATGGTAGAAAGGATTCTTTGACGTTGGTTACTAATTTAGTCGTCTTGATGATTGTTTCTTTAATGTCTGGAGGACATTCTAAGGAGATAACTAGATCGAGGTATCCTATCTATGAAATTAACTTCTCCCGTACGATATAGAACTAAACCAGGTAGAATCTTTGTTTTCTTCTTTTTCATTTATGAGGTTGCTTTGGCCTGTTGATACAATGAATGACGTAGCAACCAAAGCTCGGATATTCCGAACCTTCATATTCTGAAAATTTATATACTTTATAACTTTTCTTACGTTACTTAGATATATATTAAATGTCAACCTAAATATGTTTAGCATAACACTTTTAAAAAATTAACTTGCGTATAGTTAAGACGTTTCGCGAATTTTATTAACATAACAATGATATTCTGTAACTATTAAACGAGTTAGTTGACTTAGATCTTACAAAGTAAAGTTTATCACAACTCCGTTAATATCTATTCAGATACTATAGTAAGTGATTTAGTCTTACTAATTTAAGTTATTAATACTTAACTTACTTACTAATTAGTTGCCTTATTCACATAATTTAGTAGTCTCCATATATAATCTTAAACATACTTACTCGATATTACTTAATTTTTATGATGAATACTTTCTTAAATAGAAAAAGTTTATTTCGGATTTATCTATTTCATGTATTCTATCTTTTTGTATTAAAAATTAGCTGTCCCAACCCCCTTATTTGAGAAGAAGGGAAACATATTTTCTAAAGGTCTTTAGTATAAAAAAAAATGAGTAAACTAAGAACATGAAATTAAATCATTAATTCTAAAGATTTAAATCGAATCTACATCTACAATTCTAAATTAGATGTTCCTATGAATACTGTATTACATCCCGACTAATTTTCTTAAACTTAGAGGAATGTATCCATCCAAACTAATTTTTCTACTAAAACCTGTATGACGATATCGTCAACTAATATCCAGTCTTAATGGTTTCCTACATCCCACTACAGCTATTTCTATAACTAAGAAAATTTTTATGCTTAACAGACGCGAACCCGAAATGTACAATACCATCGCACTCAATAGTTTTCTTAAAATGTAAAAGTATCCGCTCTAGCTAGGACTAACAGATTAAGAAGAAATCCATTCTACAAGACTAAAAGAATTTCTCTTAAATCTAGGAAATATACAATTTGAAGTATATACCCAAAATTGGATAACTAGTCAACCATGCGAGACAAAATACAAGTTTTCCCTCCTCAGAGACTGTGGCTGTTCACAAATCCAATCGACAGGCGGAAGCTGGACAGGAGTCTTCGCTGTAGTCTCTGTGTTCGTCACGTCTGCCTCGGGCTGTGCTGTAAAGCTGTTATCCTTATCCTGTTTAGACTATCGGGTAAACTCGGGAGTGTTAGAATCTCCTAGGACAGTTGAACAGGATATATATGGGCCGTAAGAGGGTCCTGGTTTTCTGTGTATCTTGGAATGATCTAGGAGAATGAAAAATCTCACGACCGGAGGGAATGGGGATAGTGCCATCTTTTGACTTGGGAAGTTGGAGATTTCACAGGGGAATTTGTTCTTGGAGGGGCCCACCATAGGCTCCATACACCTCGCCTTCGTGTGCTGGTGGCTCATGAGAACATTTCTCTGACACAGGGTTTCTAGGAAATCTCAGTGCTGATAGTAGGGGAATAAAGATGGTATCTAAAACTATTTTCTCCGAACCGCAGGGTTGGAGGGAGTTTTCGGGAAGTCAATCTTGGGAGTGGAACACTTAAATTCACTGTCTGGACGCCTCTTCCTGCGACTACATCGCTGTATCTTCTTCTTTCTACAATCTCATCGCTAAAGTCTTCTCTCTCACGGCGTTTACTTTCTCTACGGGTCCCCGGTGGTTCGGTTGTTGCCACTGGGAAGTCGGATAGGCTCCAAGAATTCGTCACTAACTCGGTACGGCTTGAGGTGGAGGGGATAAGTAAAGAGTCGTGTATATCTTGCTGAGAGTTGTGGGGATGGGAGTATGAAAGTAGCATGATGTATTTCTCGGATTTTGTCTTGTATTATTTTGGAGACATGTTTTTATTGTAATTAGTTCTTTGTGCGTTTAATTGGCGGAATTTTGAAAGAATATTTGAGAAGACATCCTTGATTTGATGGGAGGCAGAATAGTTTCTGATTCCACTTCATCTACTTCTGCTATTCTTTCGTCGTTTTATCTGCTGCTTCGTTCTTCTTCTGCTCGCTTTGTCTTCTCCTCCTCTTCTCCTTATATGCTTTTCTCTCTCAGAAGGACTCTGCGTCGCTTTCTCTTGTTGTCTTTTCCTCAATTCTCTTACCCTTTTTTGTCTCTTTGATGACTTGTAACATTCTTGTCCGCTGCTTACGTGGGATTCCTAAACTTCATGCTATCATAAGAGTCAAAAGTGACTTCATGGTGAAATGTTTTTCTTGCCGGTGTTTCAACGCGTTTTCGGTGTTCCAGCTGTTGATATGGTATTATGGTGTTTCATGTGGTACGAGTGTTCGTCATGATTTCTTAATATCAATATCGATACCATCGTTTTGTTTGGTCCTCGTTAAACACTGGACTAATAGTATTGTCCCTTCAAACTTGGCTACAATACTTATGTTTCGATTCGAATTACTTGCATGTTGGGCTTTTTAATCTCATCTAACGAAAGAACATAAGTTCCTGTATTTGAACTCTCTTTTGCTTGCCCTTTTATTGTTGTATGGCTTCTCACAAGTTCATTTCTGTGTTCCGCTTCTAAAACTTCTCTCTAGCCAAATCTCTTATATAATCAATCGATCCTCTCTACTATCGTATCTACTTCATCCGAAATGAATTCTCATTTATTCTGTTCTTAATTCACAAATGAGTGTATACAGAGTCCAGCATCTCGTAGGAGAATCTTTACTGTAACCAGTGTAACAGGGAGTGGTTGTGAATACCCTATAGATCGATTTATACGCGAATTGATAGCGATTTGGGCAAAGCTCAAGTATTTATCCCAGTCTCTGTGATTTGCATTCACGTAATGCCGCAAGAAAGATTCAATATCAGCATTTATTCTTTCTACAACACCATTTTGGGAGGCTTTGTAAGGCAAAATCTCTACCTTCTTTATTCTCCACGCCTTACACAAGTGCCTAAAAGTACTCTTGTGCTCACCCATACAATTCCAAGCATTTGTCAGAGACAAAGGCAGTTTGAAGGAGCACTATTGCACTATGACCCTCTCTTGCAATGCTCTGGCACATTCCTCGCTCGTCCTAGTCTTGCAAGGCACTAATTCAACATACCGTGTTAGAACGTCGCGAAATACTAAGATGTATTTGGCTCTGAGTCCCTGTGACAAGAAGGCAATGTTCCCAACTACTGTCAACTTAATGAACGCTTATGAGAAGGGTGTGTACGGCACATGTGCCACGATATGTGATCTTCTTGTCTGTGCTAGAGGTCTTACTGGGACCTCTATTCTAGCGCATGACAACAATTTGTACTTACAATATTCCTTAGACCGAATTTTTTGGTAATACAGGGATAATAGTATTTTTTGCCTACTACTTCTCTTTTCAGTGTCTTTTTTGCTGACCTGTGTCCGCTGCTAGTGAGCGTGGCACTGCGTCTATCACACTGTAAATACATACTGTCCGGACGTGTACAGGAACTAAGGTTTATGCTTTGCGACAAGCGTTAATGTACTCATCTCTCATACCAAGATTGATGGTGTGTTCGTGATGTGTTCTGCTTTGGGTCCCATTGTTTACTGAATTTTTCCTACACCGGGGACAAGTTTTACTGCTTGTTCTTTGATGAAATTTTCCCGACTCAAAGCGAAATCTATTCGAGGGAACTTTTCTGTTCTTTCTACTTCTTTAACCAGGAACACATTAGATGGCCGGATAGCCTTACCTCAGATAGTCTGGCTGGCAACATTATCTTTCCTCTCTTAGTAGACATATTGGGGTGTAGAACTGGTCTTACCAGAGAATTCGCATCGTATGACTTTAACCTGGCTGCAGTCTGCTGTTTATTTCTGACAAATAAAGGCAGAAGTTGGTTAGTCTGTTGGAATGCATAGTGACTTGTAGGCCGAAGCATGGTGATTTCTTAACTTTGCAGAGCAGAACAACCAGCGGCTAAACAATTCCAGCTGATCTCGACTCGTATTCATAATTTAAGAACTCACTCCCTCTGAGCTATCCGGGGACACGAAGAAGCAGTGGCGTCTCGTCCCTCATCTGTCATTTGGCGTATAACACTCCTCCTAGTTACTGAATTACTGGCATCGTAATTCCACGAAGAATTCCTTGTCTGTAGTATCAGGAGAAAGTTAGTTGTGCTGCCACTAATTTACTCTTTCAAGTTGTCGAAAGCTTGTTGTTGTACTATTCGTCCAGAGAAAGGCGACATCTTTCTTTATCACAATCACTTACAAAGGTTGTGCTACCGAGCAAAGTCCTTTAATGAGGAACGCGAAAAAATAAGAAAGAAAGCACAGTAACTGCTGTGTCTCCGTCACATTGTTTAGAGGAGGGACGAAACTCTTCATTGTTTTCCTTGCCGGATCCGGTGCTAATTTCCAGTCTTCCAGTCTTGAAATCCTAGTACAAAAACGGCTGATAGTCCACGAAAAAAAAGCTTCACTGGAGTTTAATTTTAATTCCCAGCTATATTTTCTCTGAAAGCAAGCGAGCACTATTTCTACAACATTTTTCCGATAGTTGCTGGCACTTCGTTCCTTCCCACACCAATATACGTCGTCTAGGTAAGTAGACTATGTGTACATGAGCCCTCAGTCGAGATGGTTCGTTTAAGGCCATGTCTTGTACGCGCATTAGGACACTTTGGGCGTTCTTGTGAGAAGAACATCCCCACAACGTGAGATGGGACATCTGCACAGGACCGCCAAGCCTTTTCCTATCGGTTCTAAACCGCCTATTCAGCTCTTTTGGCTGGTCTCTGTTCTATCTCTAAGGCGTTGTATGCATCCAATAAATCTACAGATGTATGTAAATACAGTATTACCCCCTAGGGATGTAAAAATCTCGTCGATCGATACGGGCAGAGGAAACACTTCCTGAAATGCGTATGGGAGTTGACCGGCCTGTTAATCCAAACACATTATATATCTCTC
>JABUQX010036118.1:17500-31497 GCA_015478945.1 Trachelipus rathkii | reverse complement strand
TCCCTTTATCTTAAAAAGCACTGCATAGGTTTTGGTGGGAGAAAAATGGATTCTATCATGGGAGTTTTGGTTTTTTCTTTTTTTTTTACAGTTGTCACACCACCACGGGCAGAGGCCTATTCAAGGAGGTGGTGTTGCCACGCACATCAGTTATTCAATTCAACTAACGCAAACTTACGGAGGAGATGAGCACAGACGCAGGCTTTTAAAGTGGGGGAGATTAAATTTCAGCAGGAAACACAGAGAGAAGAGCAATTCCACAAAAACTGAGTGGCGGTGGCAGAAAGAAGAAGCACCACACAACAAGCCTGGAAATACCAATATCAAACACAAAACCATGCGCCGACACAGCACCCCTCTGATTATACGAGGGTCGCGTAAGGTTGGTGTACGCGGAGTCGATAAGTTCCCTCGAGCAACTTCCGCTGCGGTACCTATAGAAAGAGATAAAGCACCAACAATCCGCCGCAAAGATAGAGGGTCAAGTAAATTGGAAAGTGCAGAAGGACAGTTTATAAGACTTTGGCCTTTGACTCGACCCTTTTCGAGAAAAGCCGGGTGAAACCAGAAGCCCCCCCCCCCCAATATGAGAGCATACTCCATACAAGGCGGATGAGGTGGCCCCTGTATAGCTGGAGGCAACTGACGAAGAGGAAAAAAAAGTCTCGCAGCCTAAACAGAACTCCCAGCTTTCTTTGAGGCCCTCCTAGCAACCATTGTGATGTTGGGTTTCCAAGACATTTTTTGCATATTGAAGTGCCAAGGGATGTTTATATTTCAACAGGAGAGACGAGAGAAACCGTCGAAAGAGATGAAAGTTAGAAGGTGTCTAGAGAGGCGACATTTGCAGAGAAAGTTGGATTTTTAAAGGAATTGAGATGATAATTCACAAGGTTGGAGACGACCCCACCCGGAATTTCCATTCAGATCAGCGAGAATAGAATTCGGAAAGATTTAAGACGAGAGGCCATTCTAGAAGTAAAAGAGAGGGAGCAAATTGAAATGAGTTGAACAGAATGGAAAGGGTCGCGATCAATCGGCCATACTAGTGGATAGAGTAAAGTGCAGCCTTGAGAAGATCATTAATGAAAAAAAATAGACATGAAAAGTAGAGATAAGACAGAACCTGAGGAACACCACTATTGACAGAAAAAAGAAGAACGAAGTCGCCCCTATTCATCAAAACAGCCGACATTGAGCGATTGAAAAGAAAACATAGACATTAGTAAGAAGAGAAGTACGGAAACCCAGAAGGGAGGGGAGCTGGAGGGAGCAGTGACGCGTCCATACCCGGTCAAATGCCGGATATGTCAAGCCCACCACGCAAGTCTCCCCGTAGTTCCTGAGCGGAAAACCATAAATCAGTTAATAGGAGAGTATATCGCCAGTATAGACCTCGAGCGCCGAAAAGCGCGTACTGGCGATCGGAAAGAAAGTGAATGAGACTCCAGATGGTCTAAGAAAATGAAGAGATTGAGTAGGGTTTCAAAGATCTTAGATGAGAATACAAGTGAGAGCTATAGGGCGATAGTTAAAGGATCAGAGCGGCTTCCTTTTCTTTTGGAATAGGTTGGACATGTGCGTGCTGTCCAACACTGACGGGAAAGTATTTAGTATTGAGACATAAGGAATATAGTTGAACGGTTAAAATAAACAAAGCACACTCCCTCAAAAACTCGGGGAGGAATGCCCCATCCGGGCCGCCCGCCTTCCTAAACGTTCATAATTTTCAGGAGCCCATGCACCCATCAAAGTAATTGCACAGGTCAATGCATAGGACAACCTGAGAGAAGAAGGAGTCGAGGAGGAGGAGGAATTGCCAAATTCGTCGTAGGGTTGAGTTAGAGGAAAATAGAGAGCGAAGAGATTAGCTTTTTCAGTGGGAGAGTAGCAACAGAACCATCAGATTGAATTAGAGGAAGGGAAAGACAGATTTACAAATGTTAGAATATTTTTTGGCAAGCGAGGCCAGAAAGATTTGTCAAGTAGGAGAACCAAGGAGGTTAGCAACTTTCGGTTTGAGTAAAAGCATGCTTGCTCGACGGGAAGAGTATTCCCTACAGACCGATTCTAGGGACTGAATGAAAAAATAGCAAGAAGTTGATAGGAGAACGAGAATTTTCCACCTCCGTGATAGCACTGTCTCTAGCCTGATGGCCAGAGAGCAAAGCAGCAATCGAACCATGGATTTTGAGAAGAAAAATTAGTCGTAGAAGGAGATGAACCTGCTCATCCCATCAACATTACAGCTCCCACCCTTATCGCAGAAGCCGAAGCGTCACCAGAGGCGAAACATCATTTCCAATAGTAGCTAGCGTTACAAAAGCGAACGCAAGCCCACCCAATCGGCCCGATCAAAGTGCCAGAGAATAAAACGCATAGGCAGATGAGCTGATTGAGAGAAGAGTATTTAAAAATTGAGAGATAAACGTTGTGTCAGATTTACCGATAGAGAGAGAAGGACTAGTGTGAAACATGAGGTCAAGTGTGTCAAGAATTGGTTTGGACGATCCGGAATGTGTGTTGTGGGTTCTTTAATTAGTTGTCCAGATCGTGTAAACCCAATTGGAAATATTCTCGCGAATAGCTAATTTGAAGTTTTCGTTAGAGAAAAGGCAAGCCAGGCACCGGCTTAAATATTAGCGCGAAGGGTCATCAACGATAGAGAGAAAATTGACCCGTCGCTGGGATAAGTAAAACTATGCCAATTAAACGAGAGCGATAGCAAATACCACTTAGAACACTACCTACGGAACTCCTTCATCCAGAGTAAAGTTGTGTGACAGAATAGAAGAGCACATGAACATCGTAAATGGGAAAACTATTTGTTTACCTATCATTTGTAATTTGATAAACCTCGAATAGAAAATATAGCCTTGCTAAAACTTGTTGTGACTGAAACCGCGTTAAGTGATTCCTTACATTCGTTAATTTTCTTGCTCCAAAAAATTTAACTTTGTAAACTTGATAACGAAAATCTGGGGAACGGATAATATATATTATATATATATATATTATATAATATATTGATATAGATTAATATTATATATATATATATTAATATAATTATATATATATATAATATATAATATATATATATTTAATATATATATATATATTATATACTATATATAATATATATTATAACTATATATTATATACTTATTTTTTCTTTTTCTTTCTTTTTAAAAAAGTTTTTCAGAGGAATAACAAGTGCGGTGCGGTGCGATCCAAAGGACCGCACAAGGCACCGCACCGCCACCGCACCTCGTAATTTTTTCGTGCTCCGCAGCGGACACCGCAACGCTTTTATTTTTTCGACATATAATTGATGCGTCCACCCGCACCGCACCCGCACCCAAAATAGTATGGAGAGCGCTCCCAGCCGCACCCGCACCGCACACTCGCATCCGGTGCGTCTCTGGCTCTAACCTCTAGTTAGAACTATGCCAGACACAACTAGCATTAAATATCCTAAGCTCTTGAAGACATGAATCGAAAAGCGACGCTCCGCAAAGAAATGAGTAAAAAAACTTTTTACTAATAAAACAGAATTTATGAAAATAAATTGAGTAAGACATAACGATAATATTAAAGAAATATAGAATGAAAGTGGCAAAAAACAAAAACAAGGAAACAACAAAAAACAAAGACAAATGAGAAACGTTTTATAGCAAAGAACAAGTTTGAAGTAGTCTACTTCATTCTTAAAACTTTCATTAGAGATTCTTTTTTATTTATGATACTAGTCTTCTTTTCGACCTCTTCATTGTGTTTGATGCTTAGATGGTTTCTAAACCCAGATGTCGCTCTTCTTTTCTACGCAGTCAGCCAAAACATCCTACATTGGTTTTAATAAGAAAAAACAAAGTATATCTGGTGCTTAGTCTCCTGGCAGATCCAATGTAAAAAGGCTGGTCGACACTCAATTTATTTAAAGACTGTTTTTATTAATGTGCTTGTTCAGAATCAAGATTACCTTGCAAAAAAAAAGGAATCCATTTAAAGGAGTTGTTAATAACTTGACAATGATGGCAGTCATCCAGAAGGGCTTAAAAACTGCCAATGAGAATGTCGAAGTTGTATTTCTTCCAGCCAATACTTCAATTCTTCAACCTATTAGCTCAAGGATGAATCAATTGTCAAGCTATTACATAAACGGAAATCATTCACACAGATTTGTAATGTTTTCTTATGAGGATTCGAATGCGCAAACGTCATAATGGTGGAAATCTTTAAATATTGCAGACTGTGGTAAATTATTTTAAGGAGGCAATTGATCAAGTTAAACCACACTCGGTTAACACGCTTGCTGGAGAAATTTATAGAGTGAATTACAGATTTTCAAGGATTTCAACTGCAAAATCTGCTAGTATGAATAGCTGCAAAACATTTCGTAATTTTGTCTTAATTAAAAATTGAGCTCATCATACGTTGGTGAGTGATGGATTTGACGACCTCCACCAAAAAGAAATTGAAGAAATAAATGGATATGCGTGATTAATAAGGTATACATTAAGAATTGATTTGTGTTAGTCTAACTTGTTAATTCAGCTTTTTGATTTGTATCGTTGAATGATTCGTAGAATGATCTCGTCAAGAAAAAATGCTGTTAGATATATGATTGGGATTTAAATAACATGTACGATGAACTGTTTCGGTTATGATACAAAAACAGTAAATAATTTCATTGTCGACCAAAGATTCCTTCAATGGAATGCCAGGTCTCCAACCAATGAAAAAGACAAAATTGAAGAAATGACTTTTAAAACATATAGACAGAATATTTGAGTTCGAGCTTAATAAATGGTCCAAACAGGTGAATCATGATGCGCCCAATGTTCTGCATAGCATGCTATTCTCCAAGAAAAAAGCAACCTATGCAATTCTACAGGAGATGCGAAAGACTGGCTGGACTAGCTTTAAACTTCAATTTACAGCTTTGAAGAAAACTATTTTTAGTGCGCAATTGGATTAGCTTAAAATTTTATATTATATTCAATATGACTATTCAAGTTTTTTTTTTTTTTTAACAGTGTCACCACCACTCACGGGCGATATCCCTATTCAGGTGAGGAGAGTGTATAAAGTACAAAAAAAAATGTCTCCAAAAGATTATAAAGTTTATACATTCTATAGTTTTTCATTTTTAAAAACATTTTTTTGTTGTTCAAATTTAAGATATGTAGAGTACTTACTGTAATGTAATAAAATATCATACTAATTTAACTAGTCAATAAAATATGTTTATATACCTTACTGTAAATAAATATTATGTATCACATTTAGTGTCCACATATATTTAACGGATTTAAATATAAAATACTGCTGATATTTTTATTCACCTTATACAAATGAAAGATCAAAGAGATTTTTTATAAATTAATTGATTTTTCGCTAAAGGGATGTTCAAAGTTATTAATGCGGAATAGTCGCCTATACACGGAGTTCACTCATAAGGGCCAACATCGAAGCACTAACTCTAAATCCCCAGCATCATGAATGGATATTAATTTATTATATATATTAATAGTATGAGTCAAGTATATATATATATAATATATATATATATATATATATAATATATATAGGTATTATATATTATATATAATTATTATTTAATGTATATATATTATAATATATATAAATATATATATATAATAATAATATTGGTAAAACCTAATTTGTTATTATATATATATATTCACGCTTATTATATTATTACTTACTTACTATTTATATACATGATAATATTTATTTCCCAATAATATATATAAATAATAAAATATATATAATAATAATAAATAATTATATTTAGTTAAAATAAATATAAATAACTAAAATAAACTAATAAAATTATATAATAATAATTATAATATAATAATTTGAAAATTAAAATAATAATAAAAGATAATATAATAATAATAAAATAATAATAAATAAAATGCCCTCTAAAATGCCCAAAATAATGGAACAAGATGCCCAGGATAAATGCCCTTCTAAATGCTGTACCAAATTGGAGAACCCACGACATGCCCAGATAATAATGTTGACAACCCCCAGGGGCTGCTCTAGAATCTTAAGTTGGCCGGCATTTTAATCTCATATCTCACATACACATGACCAATATAAGGAAATCGTTGCAGTAGGCGTCAAAATTGGTAAGAAGCTCAAAAAGTTTCAAAAACTCGAAGCGAAGCTATGTAAAAAAAATCTATTCCAGTGATTTCAGAAGTTTAATTATTTCTTATCTAATTTACATACCTTTTCTCTATTATTTCATTGAATATTAACCGGCGTTTAAATATCTGAATAAACCTTACGTCAATATTGATTTACCAAGTATGTTTGCAATTAAGTAAAAGAATATATTATATTTTGTAAGAATAATATACGGAGCATACTATTAAATAGAGTTTTAAAGTTAAGATAATTTATCAAAAGATTAAACGTAGTAAAATTCTTAAGGAAACTAAGGATTTAAAGCAATTATGACAAACTTTTATAAAAAAATAGCTAAATGAAAAACGAATTTGTAAAAATTAACTTTATATCGAATGAGGATTCTTAAAAATTAATGTAATTAATGGAAACAAAGGGGGCAGAAAAATTAACCTAAGGAAGAACGTTTTTAACTCTTATTTCAAAAGGGTAACTTCAATAAGTCTTTGTAGATTTCAATAATAACTAGAAAAACCGATATTTTAACACACACACACACACACAACACACACACACACACACACACATTATCATATTATATAATAATTATACTATATATATATATATATATATAGTTATTGATATAAATATATATATAATATCATATATATATATACTTATATATATATATATATATATATAGTATGCATTATATATATAATTATATATATATATAATAAATAAATAGTATAATATATAATATAATAATATATATATATAATATATATATATATAATATATATATAAAACTATATATATATATATATATACTAATATATATAATATATAATTATATATATTGATATATATATATAATAATATATATATTAACATTATGTATATATTAATATATATAACTATATATTATATATATGCTAACGATATATCATATATATATATACTAATATATATAGACTGTTATATCTGTTTTCATTTATTTGGTTTATGATTTTTATTCTTTTTTTTTGTTAAATAAGGCTATTGCTAACATAATATGACCACACAGGTGGAAATTGTCACGCTGATATATGCGGACAATAGATTATAAAAAAAATAATAATAAAGTTAGCCAGTTCGTGTCTAAATAACGCGAGTATCGTCAAACTTTTATTTTTTTTTTTTTTAACTAACAGGTAGATCATCACAAGGTAAATTCACAGGAGCCAACGGATGGCAGGGAGCTCGTGTCTCTCGGCCCGTTCCGTGCGGTGGGAACCGAAGGAGGAAGGACTATATTCACACACACTTGGCCCATCCCGAGCGGAGTCCTCGGAACGCAGCTCTGGCCTGATATTTCGCCGAGTGTGCCTGCGGTTCCTCACGCCCAATCACATCTACGGGGGCTATGCCTGAAAATACATCGTCCATCTCCCTCTGTCCCCTGTACTAGACATCACTGGAGGCCCTCATCCTAATAAATGAAACAAAAAAACATAATGTATTTTATTTTTTATTAAGTTTTACATATTTTGTAATAAACTTTATACGCTGATTCAAATATTAATTGGTTTTTCTGTAAGGTCGTACTTTTTTGAGATATTTAATTCTATCAAAAAGACAAATGTTTTTTTTTTTTGTTTTTTTGTTTTTACAGTTTTTGTATTAAGCCTTATTTGCTGATTTCCAAATTTGTAATTGGGTTTTCTGTAAGTTGTAAGATTGACTTTTCGAGCATACACCTTCCACTTTTAATAAATCAATATATGTTTAAACAAAAAAATATTTTTCTTGAATCACTCTTAATAATTAAATTTCGAATTTCTTGAATCATTGTTTCCGTTACCCCTGATAATTCATTTCAGCTTCGTTGCCCTAATTAAGTAAGCTATGCGTAACCAAATATTACTTAAGAAAAAAAACAAAAAAATTTCAAAAATACTGACCATTGTGTAAAACAGAAAAAGCCTAGTATATATATTAATAATATTAAAATAGATGATATAATTTATAATATATATATATATATATATGATAATATATATAATATACATATGTATCTATTATATATGAAAATTAGCATATTTCTCATATATAAATTATGATTATATTGGAGATTTTAGTCCATATTTTCATTATTAATACATTGTAGGGTGGAATGTTGTAGAAGTTGGGCAATGGAATCTGGATGTGGTGGGTTCATAATTACACCTAAACGCTTTTCTTTTGACTATATTATAATCACTTTTGGATAACTTGTACTTATTTAAAATAGCTGAAAGCACATGCAAGAACAATTATCAGTAATATTTACTTACTTTGTCTATGCCTATTTAAACCATATTTTATTTATATTTATTTGTACATGTTCGTGGTATGGCCTTAACATCGGCACCACTTCACAAATATTTTTGGTTTAAAAAAAAGCGTTGCATTTATATCAAAATTAATATAATAAATTATTATATAGAAAACAATAAACGGTACATATGAAACAAAAATAAAATAAAGTAAAATAAAATAAATTAAAAAATAAAATAAATTTAAATAAAATAAAATAAGTAAAAATATTACATACAGCTATACACACATAATAAAATATATATAAACATATTTATGAATACATAGTAAATATATGAAAGAAGAAAATGAAATTATATATTGAAATAGTTTGAAAGAGTATTATCCTTTTATACTCTTAAACATGGAGAAAAGAACGAGGTCAAGAATGCAAATAAGAACTGATTTTCTAATATATATATTTACAACAATTATTTTAATTTTCTAGTCAAACAAAATCAAATAGTTTCCTACTATCAATTCTTTAAAATAAATAACCCTATACATAAACAATCTTTGAAATAAAGTTTCCTCAATAGAATCATTAACAATCTCATAAACAAATCTTCGTTAATAGTTATCATAAATTTAAATTTTTGTTAATGTAAAAAAAACACCTAACTTCACAAATAAAATTCTTAAAATAGTTAATTAAACCCAACTGTTAGCAACTTACGTAAGCCATCCTTATCAAAATCCAAAAAAAAAGTTACTTAACGGATTCGTAGATGGTCACTTAAATTTTTTTTTATTTACCAACTTAAGAAATCGTCAGTCCCCCCCCCTCACTGACCTTCGCATCATATATAATATATATATATATAATATATATATAATATATATATATATATATATATATATTACTCTACTGGTATTCGAAGCAGTCGTGTCGAACACAAATGATTGGACCTTGTCTGTTAATGCACAATTCTCTAATGTTTCATGAACATTTACAGGTATTTCTTTTTCTGTTTTTCAGGGATGTTCGGGACAGTTAATAACTGTTCTATGTTCGGAGCTGTTGCACTGATTGCTAAAATATCACATGATATTCCAATACCAGAAAACATTTTTGTGTCCCAGTGAATTGGTACAGCACTTGCATTTAATAAACATGAAGAAATGTCTTTCTTTTTTTTTTATTATATGATTTAAGATACTTTTCTCTAATTTTCCTAATCGAAGTACGATTAATAATGAATTCAGAAGAATCTAAGGAAACGGCATCTCTTGCACTGATTTTGCATTTATCTGAAGTTGCTTCCAATCATGGCGCTAAAATTTCTTTTCGTTCTGTTTTTTCTCTTTGAAGTAACGATAAGCTTAGTTGTTTCGGTTTCTTTATCTTTTATCCAATCACGATCGGAACTTGAGGAGGATGATGACTCTGTAAAAATCTGATTTTCCAAAATATTTAATTGAATTTATTATTTTGCTACAAAAGTTTGCATCGACAAATATTACAGTAAAAACAGTGCAATTTTACCTGGTGATGTTGACAGTAATTCAAAAATATTTTGTCCTCGTTCTTCTTCCTACTTGTGACGATCAACTTTACTTTTTTCTTTATTAGTTTGTATCATATCAATTCCTAACATTGAACCTGGACGTCCTTTTTCTCTTTGCTTCAGCAGAAATTGTTTGTTTTCATTAATATTTATCATCTGTAGTGCATTTCGATGAAAATTATCAAATAGGTGATGTAAACTTTTTAAAAAAATAATTATCTTTCTCCTTAAAATGTTCACTATCTTTATTTATTAATTTACTTTACTCCTCATGCAATTTTATCAATTTTACTTTGCATTTGTGTTGTTCTCGTATAAGAATTCGTGATTTCAGAAAAAAAATTTGATCCACTCTTCATATTACAAAGCTTGAACTTTCATCAAGATTCAATTTGGTCACACATATATTATAAAAGAAAACTTTTAAGCAATCTTCTTTTGATGGAAGCTTACTTCCCATTATTTGGTGCTTCATATGGCTCAACAAAAATATTTTCTTTCGAGTTGACATAAACAAAAAAAATTGCAAAAATATTGGAAGCAATTTATTAAGCAAGTTATCATAGAAGTTTTAAAATACACAATTTCACAACCAACCTAGAACTTGGTTCATACTTAAACCAATATCGTAAGTAGTAGGAGCGTCATATTGGAGGCCCAAAGTGACCGCGACCTTTTTGACCTTTTCTGACCGCGACCTTTTTTGAGCTCGAATTTTTACCTGACCTTGACCTTTTTGGGCCTTTACCTTTTTGGGCCTTGACCTTTTTTTCGACCAACCCTTTGGTCTTCCATGGGTCATTTTTGGCCCACGGTATTTTTTGAGAACCCTAATTTTTTGAGAACCCTAATTTTTTGAGAACCCTAATTTTTTGAGAACCCCAATTTTTTTGAGAACCCTAATTTTTGAGAACCCTATTTTTTGAGAACCCTAATTTTTGAGAACCCTATTTTTTGAGAACCCTAATTTTTGAGAACCCTATTTTTTGAGAACCCTAATTTTTTGAGAACCCTAATTTTTTGAGAACCCTAATTTTTTGAGAACCCTAATTTTTTGAGAACCCTAATTTTTTGAGAACCCTAATTTTTTGGGCAACCCTAATTTTTTCGGCAACCCTAATTTTTGGCAACCCTTCGAAGAAGGGTTGCGCCAAACGGTTGCGTCAGCAACCGTTGTACGTATTACCCCCCTATTTTACGCCCCCTAATTTTTTCGACCATGGGTCAATTTTTGCCCACGGTAATTTTTGGGCTTCATTTAGGGGCTTAGCCCGTTTTTGATGTCTTTACCTTGTTTGGCCATGATATTTCGGGCTTGACCTTGCATATATCCATTGGGTCAAATTTTGGCCCACGGCCAATTTTTTGGCCACTCGTGTCCCACCCGTCACAATATTTCGTTCCTAACTTGAACGCATGTATGTATCTATCCTCACACACACACCCAACACACACACACACACACACACTACACACCACACACACACACTTACACTTATACACACATTCACTATGACACTTATTCACTATAACACTTACATTTACCCATAGACACTTACATTTACACTTATACTCACGTACAAACACACGACCATCCCTTTGGTCTTCCATGGGTCAATTTTGACCCACGGTATTTTTTGTCCTTCCTTTAGGGACTTAGCCCTTTTTTGATGTCTTAACCTTGTTTGTCCTTGCCCTTTGCCTCCAAAGCTTGACATAATACCTTGGGTCAATTTTGACCGCAACGCTAACTTGATGGCTTTGATGGTCCCCAATCACCGTAAGGAGTATCTAGTGATGTTCTATTAGTGTTCTATGAGTATTAGATGAGTGCCAGGTGAGTGCCAGGTGAGTGCCAAGTGAGTGCCAATGAGTGCCAAGTGAGTGCCACATAGTGCCAAGTGAGTGCCACATAGTGCCAAGTGAGTGCCACATAGTGCCAACTGAGTGCCACTTTTTTCAAGCCTTTTCTAGCCTCCCCTGAGCCTAGAATAGCCCTAATATGGGTGTCTACCCCTAGGTAATAAGGTATGAGGAATCGAATGGTGTATATTACAATCTGCTAGAATGCTTCCTACTATGAGTTAGTATTTTTATAACACTTATAAGCACTTACACTCTCCATAGACACTTACATTAAACCATATACACTTACACTCACACCCACACACAGGTACACTTACACTTACACTCACACACTCGATATTTTGATGCCTCAGCATTAATGCCTCAGCAATGATGCCTCAGCATTAATGCCTCAGCATTGATGCCTCGGCATTAATGCCTCAGCATTGATGCCTCAGCATTAATGCCTCAGCATTGATGCCTCAACTTTGAAGGTTCATCTTTGATGACTCATCTTTGATGACGTCATCTTTGATACCATCTATATTGATGATTCATCTTTGATGGAATCATCTTTGATGGCTCATCTCTTCCCTACATCAAAGAACAGAGTTAATATTAATGTCTTCCCCCTAGTTCATAAGCGTGCCATCAGGCCGCAGCATGATCTCTCCGCGTGAAGTCCCACGAACCCGCACCCGCAGGTGCGACCCGCCGCGCGAATGAAAAATATATATACTATAAGTCATTTATTTTTATTTCATACTTAAACATTTTTTATTAAAAACATTTTCGCGAACCTAAAACTGTAACTCATTACAGCCCTATTATTTAACACATATATTTATTAACATTATTTTTTACTTAATACTTTTTACTTAATACTTTTTAATTTATAAATTTTTAAAAAATTGTATGTAAGAAGAAAAAAAACCAGAGTGCCTGATATATAAACATTTTATTTTACTACAACTGTACGAAATTTTATTAAAAACATTAACATTACATACCTTAAAGCAGTAAATCAGTAAATCAATAGAGGTGTTACCTAACACCAAAGGGATTAGTATGCTTTTTTTGTTTTAACTGCTTTAACTGCTTTAACTCATGTTTTACTGCTTTAACTCATGTTTTACTGCTTTTAACTCATATGTTTTACTGCTTTAACTCATATATTTATTAACATTACATACCTTAAAGCAGTAAATCAGTAAATCAATAGAGGTGTGACCTAACACCAAGGGGGGATTAGTATGCTTTTGTTTTACTGCTTTACTGCTTTAACTTTCTGCTTTACTGCTTTAACTCATGTTTTACTGCTTTAACTTTCTGCTTTACTGCTTTAACTCATATGTTTTACTACTTTAACTCATATATTTATTAACATTATTGTGTTTTTTTATTTTGTTTTAATACTTTTATTTATTTTATTATATTTTTATTTATTTTTATTATTATTTTTATTTTTTTTATTATTTTATTTTTATTATACTTTTGTGTTATTTACTTCATGCCTATTGTTATTATTATTTAGAACACACACACACACACACACACACACACACACACACACACAACACACACACACACACACACTACACACACACAACTTGCACTTATACACATTCACTATGCCCCTTATACACACATTCACTATGACACTTACATTCACTATAGACCCTTACATTTACACTTATACACATACGGTCACACACACACACCACACACTTACGCTTACACACATTCACTATGACACTTATACACACTCACTATGACACTTACATTTATCCATAGACACTTACATGTTACACTTACACCTCACACACAGTTTAACTTACACTCACACAGAGATTTTACTTACACTCCCACCACAGATTTACTTTACACACAAGATTTAACTTACACTCGCACACAAAGAATTTACACACACACACACAACACACACACACACCCACACCACACACCACACACACACACACGCACACTCACTTACACATATAACGTATAATTTATTAAAACATTTTATGTTTTAATTAAACACGTACATTTATATTACTCATTCAAATATAACTAAAATTATTTCAAAGTTTCTTAAAACTTCTATAATAAATCATCATCTTTGAAGAACAAAGAAATTATTATTAA
>JABUQX010036118.1:10000-12500 GCA_015478945.1 Trachelipus rathkii | reverse complement strand
GTTTCACCGATCTTTGAAAGCAGCAATAATGGCTAGAAAGACTGATTGGTTACTCTCATTGCCCATCATCCTTTTTAGCCTTCGATGTATACCTAATGATTCAGGTTACTCTCCTTTTCAAGCTGTAATAGGAAAAACACCTTTATTACCCGCGGATCTCTTTCCTTCAAATCCTTCTTCAAAACAAGAATTTGAAGTCTTTATGAAAAAATTTATCGCTAGAATGAAAGAACTCGATTTCAGACAATCTCCACCTTTGCATACGTCACGCGATGTTTCTTTCATCCCTGAAGCTTTAAAAACATGTACACATGTATACGTACGCGTCGATCGCATCAAAAAGACGTTAGAAGCTCCTTACACCGGACCTTTCCTTGTGCTTCAACGGTTCGATCGATGTTTCAAGTTACAGTACCCAACGGGAAGAACTGATATGGTCTCCATTGATCGATTGAAACCTGCATATATGCCTCCTGTAATAAATTCAGATGTTGTACCACGAGATGCTCCTTCATCACCCGATGTTTTGTCAGAAGATTCTCCTTCAACACCATCCGATGTTCCCGCAAAATCAGTGCCAACAGAAGAAGAACCTCCTTTACGAAGAAACCCGAGGCGTCAAGTAACATTCTCCAAACAAACTAATGTGAAATATTTTTAATATATATATAATTATTTGTAACATTTTGTATTTTTATCCATTTAAATGTTTGTATGTTTGCTTATATCTAACGGATATAACCAAATATGCTTGTGTTTAAATGTACCTTTTATTTTCTGTATATATATAACATTGTATTTTTATGTATTCAAATATTTGTATATATGTTTAGATCTTCGGATGTAACAGTTATGCTCGTATTTGAATATTATTTAAATTTAATGTATACTATTTTTTGCCTTCAAATGTTTATATGTCTACTTATGTCTTCGGACATAATTAGATATGTTTGCATTTGAAAGTACTTTAACTTTATGTATTTTAGTTCTTATTTTTGCCCCATTGAAATGTTTTATATGTTTGTGTGCATTGTTAAATGCCCACAAATATGTATACATTTAAATGAAGGTTAATTTTTATATCTTGTATAATTATTATAACATACTTTTTCACTCCGTTTTTAGCGCGGGAAGTAATGTAGTACTCCATTATAACTTTGTAAAAATTTTTAATTTATGTTCGTACTTATGCTAAAATTTGCGCGAGCAAAATTTTAGCATAAGTCGAAGTGAAATAGTATATAAACCCGTTCTGTTGAGGTACTCGAGCAATTATTAAGAATCAGAAGAAAGAAAATCTCACTCAAGATACTCTCTTCAGAAATCCTCCCGGCAAGAGCGATAAACTTCAAGGAAAAGGCTGCGACTCGAATTTCGATAACAAGTTTTCGCCGCTAAACAAAGAGTCTGAGGCAAGTTCGAAAAACGCACTGGAAAAGGCTGCGACTTGCAATTCGCCTACAAAGAGTATCTCAACAGAAGGAACTTTTATTACTTTTTACTTATGTTACAACGTTATTTTTTCATTGAATAAATCTTCTTCTATTTTTGAATTTATTTTAAATTCCCAAGTAACCTTGAGTTACTTTATTTAAAAAGATAATTAAAAGGAGACTTTTGTTTCCTATTTCATAAAAAGATAAGGTATTGCAAACTTTGTTTGCACTTACTAAAAAGATAATTACCTCAGGACTTTGTGTCCTATTCATAAAAAGATAAGTGTGAAACCTAGAGTTTCATTTTACTAAAGAAATAATTGCAGTGGCCTATCATTGCTAACGTAGTTGTGAACTACAAAACTTTTAAACTCATCATATACTTATATAGGGGGACTAAAGAAGAGACCACCTACATCACTCCAAGTCCTTCCCTATAAGATTATCGTGATATATTTCGGCAATAATATAATCAGCCATATATATGTCAAATAGTTATAAAAATCTATATATATAATATATATATTATATATATATATACGCGTATATATATAATATATATAATATAATAAAAATTTATATATATATCTATATATAATTTTAAATATATAAAAATATTATCAAAAATTAACCAATAAATATTATATTTAATAATCTATAATTATATATAAATATATATACTATATAAATTACAATATATAAAGTTTTACCAAATATATAATATATATATATATATATATATATATATATATATATATATATATATATATATATTATATATATATATAGATGTATAGATTATATATATAGATATATATAAATATAAAAACATAGTTAAAATATATATATAAATATAGGATCATGTTGATTATCAGCTTCCACCTTCATATACATATCGATTGTATGAATTCGAACACATTTCATAAAATTGAAGTGAAAATGCTTAAAATCAAATTGAAACTTTAATACTAAAGCAGCTTCACACCTCTAAAAATATTAAAAACATAACCTTTACCTAATTTTATATATAATTAATTTATTTTTTATATAATTATTTTTTTTAC
>JABUQX010036118.1:0-7500 GCA_015478945.1 Trachelipus rathkii | reverse complement strand
ATTATTATTATTATTATTATTATTATTATTATTATTATTATTATTATTAATTATTAATATTATTATTATTATTATTATTATTATTATTATTATTATTATTATTATTATTATTATTATTATTATTATTATTATTATTATTATTATTATTATTATTATTATTATTATTATATTTTATTATTATTATTATTATTATTATTATTATTATATTATTATTATTATTATTATTATTATATTATATTATTAATTTATTATTATTATATTATTATTATTATTATTATTATTCATTGTAAGTCCTATTTTTATAAGTCAATTATTTATTATTATATTATTATTATTATTATTATTATTATTATTATTTATTGCAAGTTCTTTTTATTCTTCTAAATAATTCTTTATTTTCAGAAGAATATTTACTGAGGACTATTCTAGAATAAAAAGAAGTTAAACCTTTTATATTGTAGCAATTTTTCGCCTGTATACTTCGTGCATGATCACGGTTAACTAACTATTTATAATCAAGTTTATAAAAAAATAAATTTATAAATATAAAAAATCTAAAATTATTTTACATTAATTGTGAAGTTTAAAATAAATAGATGTACTGTATAATTAAATTTTTATATTAGCAATTTCACTTTAAAAATCAAATTAAATTAAGTTACAATAATAATATAAACATGTTAAGCATTTTAGACTATTAGGTACTTGGGCAATAGACATTAAAGTTTCAAAATTTTCTCTGTTTTAAGAAAAAATGTGATCATTTGTAAACATGTGTGTGTGTGTTTATAAATAAACACGTATATACATGCATACTATTGTGTACATGTTCATAGGGCCGTATCTGCGATCACGAATGAAATATAAGGAACGGGGTAAAATTGAAAAACTTTAAATGAGTTCTCTTAAATTTAAAATTAATTAAGTTGAGTTGATGTAAAAAAAAAAAAAAAAAGGGAAAAAATGATATAAATGCCGTTGGAGAGTTCGTTCTTTCTAGTATTATCTTGGTATCAAATCTGAAGTTGAAAATTTATTTTGAATTTTCCAATTATTTGCGTCATTGAATATTAGAGTATTCATAAATATTGAAAAGAACCATATTTTTTCCTTTAAAACATCAATTTTCACCATTTCTTATAACGGAAAGGGTGGTTGGTGGGTGAAACATCGAGCCCATATACTGTCCTGCATATACATAAAAAGTGTAAATAACGTGTTTTACCTATTTCTAGTGTAATTAATTTTTTAATAAAAACTTTTGAAATAAAATTTTAATATCATAAAACACTTTTATTTCTAAAAGCAACTATTATATGACCCTAAATTTTAATTAGATATATGGAAAACTAAAATAAAATAAAATTGTTTCTAAAAAATTACAAAATTAATGAATAAAATAATTAATTACAGTAATTAGATAAAAAATATTTAATAATTATAAAATGTTTTCCCATTTCCTCCCCTCTGGAATATTTAATTCCACTACTTTTAATCGTTTCAATTATATTCATATAATAAAGGCCAGTGAATTTAATTTCCCAGCAGTGTATTAAAATTAAAGGAGTTGATCTCATGTGATTCAAGGTATAATGATATAAAAGAAATGAAGGATCGGGAAAGTTAATTGAGAGACAGACAAACAGACAGGCAAAAGAAAAAAACACAAATATATATAAATACAAACATAAATATATATATATATATATATATATATATATATATATATATATATATATATATATATATATATATATATATATCTCAACAACACCTCTCATATATATATATATATATATGTATCCTCTCTCTCTCTCTCTCTCTCCTCTCTCTTTCTCTCTCTCTCTTTCTCTTTCTCTCTCTCTCCTCCTCACTCCTCCTCCTCTCTCTCTCTCTCTCTTTCACTCCTCTTTCTTTCTTTCTCACTCCAAAATCTACCTCACCAGGCACCCTTCTGACTGGGAATGAGGCGGGAAAGAATGTACCGGAAACAGAATAGTCAAGCAGAAGAACAGGACCTAAGTCAAAAGGAGAGCCACCCACAAACACACAATCCCTTCATACCCAAAAGTGGGGATCCGTCGCTGTCAAAAGCCTCACCAGGCTGCGACTGTCTTCCTCTGTGGAATCTCGTGTATAGGTTTACTCCCTCAGCTAGCCCACAACCTTGCAGCCTCTTAAAGACATGTCATTCACTCCTATTATACACAATTCATCTAGCAGTGCTAAATTTAAACTTCCTTTTTCAGACACTCTTTTACTGACCCAATACACTGTTTCTTCGGTCTATCAATCGGTCGTTTCCTAACACAATCACCTCAATGCAACCGATTAACTAATTAACAACTATATTATATCCGTTTCAAATGACCAAATCACCTTAAAAACACTTATTTATTTTCTTATGTACTTACTCCTTTTATTACACCAAACCACTCCTTAATATGCTCCTTCTTCACTCTATCAATTCTTCTCACCTGTAACGCACAGCTAAGGTTATAGATCTGACAAGACTGCATCTTAGATCAATACTTCCAGAACAGCTTCCTATTTCAACGTAGGTCCCAATTTATCATACTCCCATACTGCTCTTTATCCTCCTTTTTTTCTTAGACTTTTAACCTTCCTATTTTCCTCCCTAGTTATTTCCATGGGTTTTTCTATCGAAATCTAATTATTGTCTTTTAGTACATTCAGCTGCACAATTTCTTTACACTTTACAGGTTGCATTAGCTCCTAAATTCCACCATTCACAATTGACATTCTTACATCTATTTTAGTACACCCACCTACTTCTCATCCACTACTAACAAACGATTACTTCATTTACCTTTGGACTGGCTCAGCTTCTTCTTGTTCGCATTCAAATGACTTATTTTTAAGAGAGCTCACATACTTCTTCTTAAATTCCTGTTTCTTAAATTCTCACTGCCAATTCTAAGTATTTCCTTCCTTTTTCTTTCCTCTTCAATCATTCCCATTAAATTAAATTTAAATAAAAAGATAAAATGATCTGATATTCATATTCCCAACCCTCACTTATTTAATCTATCACATACTTCAATATCATCTTCTTCATCAACACAAAATAAATTATACTCTTTACTTGAACACCATTTCTACCTACATCAACTCTCGTATACTTGTGGATAGTCTTCTATTCTAAGAATATATTTAACTTATATATATATATATATATATATATATATATATATATATATATATATATATATATATATATATATATATATATATATATATATATATATATAAACTATATACTTTATATATATATATATATATATATATATATATATATATATATATATATATATAACTTTCTCCTCAAAAAAGAACCTGTTATACTATCCTTCTTTCGGTCACCTATCCACCCATTGAAGTCCCCCAACACCATTATCCTGAAGTCCCCGAACAACCCATTCAAAACAACATTCAGTTCGTTCCAGAAATATTACTTTTTTCAACATCACGCTCAAATGGACAATATGCAACAAAAAAACATACTTAAATTTAACCACAACTATTCTAGTACTCACACTAACAAAATCGAACATAGCTGTTTCTCAAATTACTCATCAAAAACCAGACTTACCTCTCTCCCCTCTGTCATTCCACTCCACTCAAGCACATTTCACTATACGCGACTCGTATTCATAATTTTATTTATAACTTTTTTCGGTCACAATATGAGATTAAATATATTTTTTAAATATATTCATCCCCTCACCACTCTTCTCCTCGAACAGTTTCGAGGATAGATACTAGGTTATTTCTGATGATCAACGAAAAGTCCGAGGCATGCATGAGCATTCAAAAGGGATAAATAAGCGGTGGCACAACAACAACCAGATATCACTGTTTTTAAAGTCGCCACGTGAGACACGAAGAACGTTCGATATGGGTATTCTTCCATCAACACATACAGGGACTCTCTTTCTCTTTCTCTCTCTCTCTCTCTCTCTCTCTCTCTCTCTCTCTCTCTCTCTCTCTCTCTCTCTCTCTCTATATATATATATATATATATATATATATATGTATGTCTCATATGTAATAATTCAAAAACAAAGGAACATTAATAAAATGATCATCATAATGCTAATTTATGGAGATTAAGTATTTCCTAAAACAAATAAACTTTATCAAGTTTTAGTTTTTTTTCCTCAGAAACAAATTTTATTTAAATCTTGTTTTCCACTATATCATATATGTATGTAATATGTGTATAATAATATGTTGTAAATGTAATAATAATAGGGATGAAGCGTGTGCAATAAGTTCCACGATTTTTGGATGGTGGACGTTTCGGATGGGTCTATCCGTGGGTGTCAAAATCAAAGTCTCTCAGTGATCATGATGTATTAATAAAGGGGTATAAATTGTTAATGGTGTGATTTAATGTTAAATATGTAAATTATCTACAATTGTAAAAAGTTTAAAGGTTTATACTTAGATTATAGTCTGACCCAACCAAACCCTAACCTAACCTAACCCTAACCTAGGCTAACCCTAACCTCACCTAACCTAGCCTAACCACTTACACTAACCTAATCTAACCTAATCTAACCTAACCTAACCCAAGCCTAGCCTAGCCTGGCCTAGCCTGGCCTGCCCTGGCCAACCTGGCACCTTGGCCAACCTGGCCTGGCCTAACCTAGCCTGGCCTGTCTAGCCTAGCCTAGGCTGTGGAAATGGAAATAAAGGTAAAATGAAATAAATAAATGAAGCAGTTACAGCTAAAAGATTTATTTGAAGAGCGCTATCCTAATTTTGAACCCGAGGCCAACCAAAGGTTTTGCTGCCTCCATCGAGATAGATCTTAGCACAAAACATTAAGAAACAAAGCTGAGGAGATGAATGGTTAGTTAAGTTTATTCTTTATCGGCAAACAAATTCTCAGGAAAAGGATCAAACAGATTTTAAATAAGAAAAAAAAAAAATGAATGTGTGGTAATTAATTGTGTGTGTGTGTGGTGTGTGGTGGAGTGAGTTGATAGTGGTAATGATAATGATAATGATAATGATAATATTAATAACAATAACTAACAATAATAATAATAATATATATATATAATAATAATAATAATATATATGTAATAATAATAATATGTAATAATAATATATGTAATAATATGTATATGTATGTAATAATAATAAAATACTGATGGTTTGGAAAGCTGCACCAATGATGTCATGCAATAAAAAGCTTTATTGAACTAATGTGTGTTAAGAGATAGGTTGATAAGTCTTGATGAAGAGGACTCAAGATCCTCCCGTCCGTTGTGATCCGAAATGATTTGAGTATCGAAAAGTTATTTGAAGAGATTAGGTGGTCATGGCATGCTCTCTTATGGCTGAGTATTCAGGGATTGGATAAAGGGTCGACCTGTGCGAAAAGAAGCATCTGTGCTTAGATATCCTAATCATTAATTGTAGGATGGATTCAGCAGGCGTTACAGTCTGCACACAAATATTTATAAACAACACAGGATTTCTAAGCAAGGCAGGGAGCATCTCCTTGGAGCTGAAGTAAGAGCCTATACTATGAGCATTAACACAAACAAATCTGAAGTCACATTGGGGAAAAGATGGTGTTAAAACCTCTCTAAGTAACCTGACCAGGTCTGTAGAGCAGGATCCAAGGTATGGTAGCTTTAAGTAGTTTTTTCTTTTGGTACATCGTACGATGGGATTTTTGGACGGAATAAATTAGTCAAATAAGAGCCCAATGTCGTATCGAAAATGGAGGTGCAAAAACTTTTGTTAATTTATCATGAATGTTTTATATATTTTATTTCTTTTATGAAAGGATAGCCAATTGGAACATTGCATGCTCTATCTATTCTACAGTAGATTCCTGCCCGTTTATATCCAAGGCGGATACTCCTGAAATAACTAGTTCCCAATGATGTTGAGGTGGGTTTCCTGGTATATTGATGTATGAAATTTGCTCTCCCTTCTCTGCACAGACACATCAAGAAATGGTAACATTCCATCCACTTCCTCCTCTTTTGTAAATCGGATGTTCGGATGTTTGTTGTTCAAATGTTCCAAAAATAAGTTTTGCGTGTTCTCGTTCTCTAAACAATACAAAACAATCGTCCACATCTCAAATAGAGAAGAGGTGTGAAGTCCAAGGGGCAGTTTTCCAACCAAGTCACCTCATGAAATGCCAAAAAGGCATTTGCGAAGGAGGGTCCCAGGGGGGAACCCATTGCCATACCATCTGTTTGTTGGTAAAGCGAGTCATTAAAGAGGAAAATAGTCAGTTGCCAGTTGTAGTAGTTTTTTAAATTGGGCAGAATTTAATTTCAAATTTATATTAGTATCCAGTATTAAATCATTATTTTCACATAATGAGTTGGTTATAATATCTATTGTTTCTTTGACGGGTATGTTTGTAAAAAGTGACTCAATATCGAAGCTGGTCATATGGCAACTGTCGAACGATAGGTTATTAATTAAATTAGAAAAATGAAATGAGTCGTGAACCGTATATTGATTTTTTTGAGTTAAGGGACCTAATATATGGAACAGGAACTTGGGCAATATACGTAGGTGAGTTTATAGCTGAGAGGATGGGGCATAGTGGCAGGTTCGGCTTGTGTGTGTTTAGGTAGAGCCATAAATCCCGAGAGCCTGAGTACTGTACCGGAGGATTGTAAACCATTGAAATTAGATGCCATATGCCCCACAGTTTTTAATTTTCGGATGAAATTATTTATTTTTGTTTCGATTTTCAAGATGTGTTTAAAAATATCAACCTTAAGAATTTTGAACTTTGTTAAGTCGGATACCAGGACCTTAAGTTTAGATATATAATCTTCTCTATTCAAAACAACTACACCCTTGCCTTTGTCAGGTTTGGTTATAATAATTGATTTATCCTTTCTAAGCCCCTTCAAGATTTTCAAATCAGCATAACAAACGACGGGGGAAAATACTTTAGCTTTTAAAACTATAATAAAATCTATTCGCTAAATATTTAACATCCTGAAGTAAATTATTGTTCTTTATTGAAGGTAGCTTGTTCAGCTGTGAGTAAAGTTTTTATAACATTAGGAAATATTCATTAAAATCAATCTTAAAACACGGCAATTTAAAATCCAAGCCCAGAGCTAACAACCGTTTCTCATTTTTAGATAAAATTTTATTGCTGAAATTAAAGATTACTTTGTCCGGATCTATATTCAGATTATAAGCAAATCCCAACTTTTCTAGCTTACGACTATGTCGAACTTTGACCGACTCACAAAAAAGTGCCATTCTTTCATTAATGAAATGTTTTAACCAAAAATAATCAACGAAGGATACTTGCCGTTTTAAATCATCAGAAGAATTTCTAATCTCTTCAGTGTATCTGCTGATTAGTCGCTGCTTAAATCTAATTTTCGCTAAAAGCAGGGAACGTGTTATTTTTTTGTACAGAGTAGTAGAATTAAATGACAGCAGCATGGGTAGAGGATAAGTGTTTGTTACCCG